>JAOYND010027784.1:0-22343 GCA_025802135.1 Lagerstroemia fauriei | reverse complement strand
GTACCTAGGTGGTTAGTATCATGCTCCTCTAGGTAAATAATAGGTTTCTGATCGACCTTAGGATTAGTCCTTAAACGGTTAGTGGCGACTCCAAAAAATCCAAACACGGTTTAAGTCCCAAGTTAGGCCTCGTGCGCGCCTATAGCCCCTGGGGCTACCCAAGTCGGAACGATTTCCACGTTTGACACTTGGGTAAAATATAAATTGTTACTTTTGGCATTAGCGGTACTGGAGCCAACTTGTGGATCTGGAAAGATGTTCTTGGAATGAAAATACCGGATACTATTTTGCACGTTTTATTTATCATAGGATGAGCATGTCTGCATAATACCAAATTTTTTTAAATTATTTCATGCAACCAAGTCGGTTGAGGTGGTATGACGACCCTTTCCCTTAAGTAAGGTCTCGAGTTTGATTATTGTGAATGGAGAAAATTTGAATTAGGAGAGATTGACCCCAGTGGGTCCTCCCGGCTAGAACAGGATTAATCGTGACAAGTTGAACTTCTAGATACCAATGGTTCAGACTGAAAAAAACTATTGGTCATGTATTGATTAAGTACGTGTTAGTTTTTTCTTCTATTATTTATTATGTAGTGGAATGAACCCGTGTCGGAACGGAGTGAGCGTTTCCTTTATCGCATAAGTTAGCCATGCTAACAAGCATGTTCTGTCCACGTTGACATGTGTTCATTTCTTTTTCTTGTTCCGTTTGATTTACCTGCTTATGATCATTGAATTTTTTATTATGTTTCTGAGCTATCGATCACCGCTTCGCCTGTAAACCCATCGACTTTGGGCAAATATAGCTTGTCTGAGCTCAATCCTAGAGTTTTGCATGTTCCTCTAGGCCGTCCTCTAATGTCTACATCACTAGTGGCCTCTCAAGCTCCTCATCAAGTTGGAGTTCTCAACTGGAAAAGGGTTTTTGAGCCTCTTAATCAATCATTGGATTATTACTCCCTTGTTCAAGAGAATGGCGAGTTTTTCAATTGTCTGCAGTAGATGTTGCAGAGAAAGGTTGGAATATTTGGGAATGTTATTTAGTGTGTTGGCTCTTGGGGACGGCTCCAGCCTATAACAAGGTAAGCCTTGGTTAATAATAACCTATGGGCTAACTAGAGCATAGTTATGGTCAGAAAGGTAATTTGCATGTTTTAAATTTCATTGATAAGCGTCCAATGCACTGGGTTTTGGAGTCTAGGCATTGGCATGTTGAGAAGTGGTACTTGGTGTTGTGTCACTGATATATAGATGTCACAGTGGAGCAACTGCATCTTCTTCATTTCCCATATGTGTTCATCTATGGAATATACGGATGGTGTATTACCATAGAGAAGGTATCGACTATATTGCTAGTGAATTTGGTCACCCTTTGTACATGGATAAGGCAATGGCCTTGGTACAAGATCGGATTATGCTAGAGTTTTTATTGAATTGGAATATGATACTGAAATCGCGGAGAAACTTCTATTGATTGCCTATAGGAGATGTTCATGTGGTTGACACTGGTATTGATAGCCCTTGGATTCCGGAAGATTGTTCCAAATGTCACATCTGCATGTTCATGATATGCTTTTTGATGCTAAGCTTAAGTCAACTAAGCCTATGGTTCAGACTTAGTCGAGTGACCCTTCTCTCGCACTTGCGCTTGCTATTGCAGACGTGTTGGGTCCAGCTTCAGCCCAGATTTCGATTATGGAGCTTGAGTCTTTGGCCCATATTGCTACTGAGATTGGGACCGTAGGTCATTCTTTGTCTTCACTTGTCTTTGTGGGGGAGATTGCTTCTACGGGGGACCTTCCATTGCTTCTTGTTGATGAGCTTGATCAAGAGGTGCGAGAGTCTGATACTGATGTTGAGTTGATGGCTGCTCCTAATGAGGGTACGACTCTTGATTGATACAAATCAAGAGCGTGCTTCAGTAGAACTGGTTCGAGTTTTGAAGGGTCTGATCACGAGAGCACAAGCCAATGAGTTTAAGGAAGATCTAAATGGGCTGATTCGAGAAATATGCACTAAAAAAAATTCATTGAAGCATGTTGAAACAAGTCTACATGTGCCGTCAACGTGCATCAATTTGATTCATGTTTTAGAAGATTCCGGTCAAAGAAAAATAATGCTGCAACAAGAAAATGAAGAGATTTAGGAAAGTAATTTGCATGATTACTATCAGCACCCAAAAATGTAATATTACTTTTCTAAGTTGTTATATTACTTTTCTTTAGCTATTTAAATCAGATTTTAGAGAGATATTTCAAGATTTCTTAGAGGGTGCTTATAATATTTTATTTTTCTATAGTTACCTATTATATAAGGGGTCAATCTAGCAACAGAATATTTGCATATCTTGTAATATTGGCCTATTTAAAGGCTTGAGTAGGAGGTCGGACGAATTGCATATTTATTTGATTGATTCAATATATATTTTTCATTCCTTTGAATGAGATATTTGCTCTTCATGGTTCTTGAGAAGACTGCAGAACTTATCAAGATTTCTTGTGCGTTTTACAACCGGACTTATCACTCTGATCCTAGAGTGTAGCGTCCTATTCAATCCGTAGCTTTAGTTCTTATCTCGCTAGATGAAGGGTTAAAACTTGCCTTTCAAAACTTGTTCTTTGTAGATCTTGGGGTTCTAATCCATATATTGTTGTTGGGTTTTATCACGTGTTGGTGAGGTTCACATCAGTTGGTATCAAAGCTTTGGGTCTAAGACAAGTTTTATCTATCCTTTTTATTATTTTAATTCTTGTTTCTTGTTGAATTCTATCATTCCTTTTCTCAGTTTGTTCTTAAGTTTGCTTGCAAAAGAAAAATAAGAGCAAAAAATTCGTGCAAAAAAAGTATCAATAGTAGGAAAAAAAGAAGAGCAAAAGAAAGAAACAAATAAAAAAGTGAACAAAGAAATCAAGGAGTGCAAATAAAGATATCATATTGTCTTAGCATCTTTACTCATCAATCATACACCCATCTAGTTTTTTTCATCTGTTTTTTTGCTCAAAATTGTTCCTTTTCCATCATTCTTGTGTTTAGGGTTTCTACTCATCTATTTTCTTTACTCTTCACTCCAGGATCATCAACTTTGTGATTTGTTCGGTTGGATTAATCCTTGAATTGCTGCAAGTTTCTTGGTTGGTTTCTTGAGTCTGATTAAGAACTGAAGAAGGCAATTAGAGTGGAAAAAGGCAAGAGTGAGTGGTGAGCATATCAGAGGGTAGAAGCTGAATATATATTGAGAGAAACACGAGTGAATGGAGTGAATTATCTTTAGACTGAAACGCGTTATGGAGTGAGGTGAGGTCCTTTTTTTATATTTGTACTAACCTTATTACAGAATCTAAACATGGCTCAACATAGACAAGGAGATACATCCGAAGAGGTTAAACAACATGCGATCCCGAATCTTCAAATGGAAGCCTTGTTAGGGGAGATGAGGCGGATGTTGCGGCTTGAATTGGAGCCTATTCAAGAGAGGTTAGATCATGTAGAAGCAAGAACATCGAGTGAGCCACGACAAAGTGACAGTAATTGGAGGCATGGGCGACGTGTTCCATAGGGAGATATTGAGGATGACGAGGAATTAGAAGAACCATACATGAGACGGCCCAGGTTCGGGCATTTGAATGGAGAAGTTAGGAATCGAGAAGATGATAATTTGGGGAGTATCAAGATGAAGATTCCATCTTTTCAAGGCAAGTATGATCCAAAAAAATATCTTGAGTGGGACGAAAAGATGGAGTTCATATTTGATTGCCACAACTATTCCGAAGCAAAGAAGATGAAACTTGTCACGATTGAATTTTCTGATTATGTTGTCTCATGGTGGGACCGGCTTGTTTTAAGCAGGAGACGGAATAGAGAATGACTAACTGAAACATGGGAGGAGATGAAAACGGTGATGAGGAAACAATTCATTCCAAGCTACTATTACCGGGAGTTGCATAAAAAGTTGCAGGCTCTTAGCCAAGGGAGTCGAAGTGTTGAAGACTATTACAAGGAGATGGAGATAGCAATGATACGAGCCAACGTGGAGGAAGATCAAGAAGCCACTATGGCCAGCTTTTTGTTTGGCTTGAACCGGGAGATTCATGAGTGGATGGAAATGCATCATTATGTAGAGTTGGAAGACATGGTGCACATGGCCATCAAAGTGGAACAACAACTCAAGAGAGGAGGAGGCACACAATCGGGTCTCAACTTGGGGTCTAATCTTTGGAAGCCGAGCTCCTCAAAGAAGGAAGAAAAGCCACAAGCACCCTCAACTTTCAAGGCGAACTAAGCTTAAGTCTGGAAACACTAGCCACGATCCTCAAGGTAAAACTGACATCTCTATCACTCAAAATCGTGATATTAATTGCTTTAAATGCTAAGGAGAGGGTCACATAGCTAGACAATGTCCGAACATGAGGGTGATGGTGATAAATGCCCAAGAAGAGTTAGAGTCAGAAGACAAAGAAGACTATCACAAAATGCCACCTTTAGAAGATGAATATGATGGGCAATATGCTGAAGAAGGAGAACTATTGGTGGCATGACGAGCTCTCAATATGCAAGTTAAGGAAGAAGAAAACGACCAGCGGGAGAACTTGTTCCATATTCAATGATTTGTGAACAACAAAGTATGCAGTGTCATAATTGATGGAGGGAGTTGCACCAATGTGGCTAGCACCGAATAGGTAGAGAAATTGGCATTACCCACCTGGAAACATCCACGACCTTATCGAATTCAATGGTTGAATGATAGTGGCGACATCAAGGTAACAAAGCAAGTTCTAGTTGCTTTTTCTATTGGAAAATATGTGGATGAGGTGCTTTGTGATGTAGTTTCCATGCATGCATGTCATATACTATTGGGAAGGCCATGGCAATATGATCGGAGGTTTATACATGTTGGTTTCACTAATAGGTACTCCTTTGTAATAAAGAAACAGCCCATAACTCTTATGCCATTAACTCCAAAACAAGTTCTTAATGGTCAAATGCAGTTGAAAAGAGCATGTGAAAAATGCAAAGACAAGGGTTGAAATTGAGAGAAAAGAAGCTGAGAAAAAAGAAAAAGTGAGAGAAGAAGAGAGAGTTTCAGCTATAGGGAGAGCAACAGAGGAAAAACTCAATTTCATTGCAAAGAAAAGTAAGATCAAGAGAGTATTATTTTCTAATCAACCCTTATAGTACTTATGTACAAGGAGGTCCTTTTAAATACTAATGCTCTTGTTGGTTCTTTGCCAAGCAATATTATTTCCCTTTTACAGGAGTTCGATGATGTTTTCCCGAGGAGTTGCCTTCAGGTTTACCCCGATTCGAGGAATTGAGCATCAAATTGATTTCATACCCAGTGCATCAATCCCAAACTGACCAGCCTACTGGAGTAATCCCGAGGAAATAAAGGAACTTCAAAGGCAAGTAAGTGAGTTATTAGAGAAGGGGTATGTACGAGAAAGCATGATTCCTCGTGCAGTTCCGGTGTTGCTAGTGCTTAAGAACGATGGAACATGGAGGATGTGTGTTGATTGTCATGCCATCAACAATATCAAAGAAAAGTGTCATCCATTCCTAGATTAGACGATATGCTATGAATCGAATGGTTCTTGTGCCTTTACTAAGATTGATCTTAAAAGTGGATATCATCAAGTTAGAATGAAAAATGGTGATGAGTGGAAAACTGCATTTAAAATAAAATATGGTTTGTATGAATGGTTAGTTATGCCTTTCGGGTTAACTAATGCACCTAGCACTTTCACGAGACTTATAAACCATGTTTTGCGTGCTTACATTGGACAATTTGTGGTTGTCTACTTTGATGATATTCTGATTTATAGCAAAAACTTAGATGATCATGTTGAACATGTAAAACTTATTTTATATGTTTTAAGAAAAGAAAAGTTTGCTAATCTCAAGAAATGTATCTTTTGCACGAATAAGCTTGTATTTCTTGGATTTGTTGCCAGTTCACAAGGTATTCAAGCTAATGATGAAAAGGTGAAGGCAATCCGAGATTGGCCTACTCCTACTACTATAGGGCAAGTAAGAAGTTTCCATGGCTTGGCTAGTTTTTATCGGCATTTTGTTCAAAACTTTAGTAGCTTTGCTGCACCTTTAACCGAAGTGACCAAGAAGAATATTACATTTAAGTAGGGAGACGAACAAGAAAGGGACGAACAAGAAAGGGCATTCAAAGATATTAAAGAGAAGCTAACAAATACACCTTTACTTGCTTTACCTAACTTCTCTAAATCCTTTGAAATTGAGTGTGATGCTTCAGGTATGGGTATTGGAGGAGTTTTGACGCAGGAAGGAAGGTCGATTGCATACTTTATCGAAAAGCTAAGTGGAGTGGCTCTAAACTATCCCACTTATGAGAAGGAGATGTATTCATTGGTTCGGACGTTAAGGAATTGGCAACATTATCTTTGGCCAAAGGAATTTGTTGTCCACACGGATCATGAATCGTTAAAGCATTTAAAGGAACAACACATGCTAAATAGACGCCATGCCAAGTGGGTGGAGTTCATTGAGACATTTCCATATGTGATCAAATACAAGCAAGGTAAGGAAAATATAGCTGCAGATGCGCTATCTCCAAGGTATGCTCTACTTTCCACTCTTGATGCTAAGTTGCTTGGATTTGAGTACATTAAGGAATTGCATGCATTTGATTCTGATTTTAGTGATGTGTTTAAAGAATGTATAAAAGAGCCTATGAGAAAATACTACTTGCATGATAGATTTTTGTTTCCAGAAAACAAGCTTTGCATTCCTCATTTTTCTTTGCGTGAGTTACTAGTTAGGAAAGCACATGGTGGTGGTTTGATGGGTCATTTTGGGGTAGCTAAGACATTAGCTGTGTTGCATGGTCATTTCTTTTGGCCTCATATGAAACAGGATGTTTAGAGGATTTGTGAAAAGTGCATTACATGTAGACAAGCTAAATCTAAGTTACAACTGCAGCCACATGGATTATATACACCACTTCCTATTCCTAGTGAGCCTTTGCTTGACATTTCCATGGACTTTGTTTTAGGATTGCCTAGGTCTAAGAGGGGAAGAGACTCAATTTTTGTGGTTGTTGATCGATTCTCTATAATGGCACAATTCATTGCATGTCATAAGACAGATGATGCATCTCATATAGCTGATTTGTTTTTCAAAGAGATTGTTAGGTTGCATGGCATGCCTAGGAGTATTGTTTTTGATAGACATGCAAAATTCTTGAGCTATTTTTGTAAGACATTGTTGGGAAAGTTCAGCACCAAGTTATTATATTCTACAACTTGTCACCCACAAACTGATGGTCAAACCAAAGTAGTGAATAGGACTTCACCTACTTTATTGCATGCTATCATTCAAAAGAATTTGAAATCATGGGAAGATTATTTACGACATGTAAAATTTGCTTACAATAGAAGTATTCATTGTGCGACCAAGTTTTCACCTTTTGAGATTGTTTATGGTTTTAATCCATCGGCACCTTTGGATTTAACTCAATTACCTTTGAGTGAACGTCTTAACTTAGAAGGAAAGAGGGAGACTAAATTTGGGAGGCAAATCTATGAGAGGGAACGGCTGGACATAGAAAGGAAAACTGAGCAATATGCTAAACAAGCCAATAAGGGATGAAAACAAGTGGTGTTTAAACCTAGAGATTGGGTGTGGTTGCACATGAGGAAGGAATGGCTTCCCAAACAACGACGTTCGAATCTACTTCGAGGGGGTGATGGACCTTTTCAAGTGCTGGAGCAAATAAATGATAATGCTTACAAGTTGGACTTACCATGTGACTATGGTGTTGGTGCAAGTTTTAATGTTCTGACTTATCTCCGATTGATGTAGATGATGATTTGAGGACAAATCCTTCAAAAGATGGGGAGAATGATGCAAATCAAGAGCGTGCTTCAATAGAATCAGTTCGAGTTTCGAAGGGTTTGATTACGAGAGTAGGAGCCAACAAGTTCAGGGAAGATGTTAATGGGCTGATTCGGGAAATATGCACTAAAGCAAATTTATTGAAGCATGTTAAAGCAAGTCTACATGTGCCATCAATGTACATCAATTTGATTCAAGTTTTAAAAGATTCTAGTAAAAGAAAAATAATGCTGCCACAAGAAAATGAAGAGATTTAGGAAAGTAATTTGCATGATTACTATCGCACCCAAAAATACAATATTAATTTTCTAAGTTGTTATATTACTTTTATTTAGATATTTAAGTCAGATTATAGAGAAATATTTCAAGATATCTTAGAGGGTAGTTATAATATTTTATTTTTCTATAGTTACCTATTATATGGGGATCAATCTGACAACAAAATATTGTATGTCTTTTAATTTTGGCTTATTTAAAGGCTTGGGTAGGGGTTGGACGAATTGTAGATTTTTTTAATTAATTCAATACATATTTTTCATTCCTTTGAGTGAGATATTTGCTCTTCTTGGTTCTTGAGAAAACTCGTAGAACTTATCAAGATTTCTTATGGCATTCTACAACCGGACTTATCACTCCGATTCTAGAGTGTGGCATCCTCTTCAATCCATAGCTTTGGTTCTAATCTTGCTAGATAACGGGTCAAAGCTCGCCTTTCGAAACTTGTTCTTTGCAAATCTTGGGATTCTAATCCATATATTGTTGTTGGGTTTCATCACAAGTTGGTGATCGTCACATCATTGATGATATACTGTTATAGGCTCCCGCTGAAAGTGAGAGGACATTGAAGCATAATCATCGGAAGAAGAGAAAGGGGATCTTGTTCTGCTTCTCCTAAATGAATATATTTTCTTGGAACGTGAGGGGCATATTAACCCCATAAAATATATTTTCTTGCTAATTGTTCTGATGATTTTGTTGATCGTATAACTTTGCGGCATGATTTACTCTATCTTAGCAGAGGAATTCACTCGGCATTGGATGATTATAGGTGATTTTAATGTTGTTCATTCTCCTTTGGAGATCAAGGGGTGGACATCAAGGAGTTTAGTATACAAAAGAGAAGGCTATACTACAGAGAAATCCATTTCTGTAAGGAATTCACTCAACTTATCAACCAAACTCGAGGAGCTTGTTTCAATCCATATAAGGCACGATGGAGTAAACACACATAGTCAAGATGAACAGGATCACGAAATCCTGGTGGTTGCTTCATTTAGCTGTATCGAGATTGTCGTGAAAAAAATGCATTTTCACATTAAGTTATCGAAATTCCCAATTATTAACAAAAGCCACATTAAGGACTATTCGAATGGTACTTGGCTTCACAAAGAGACTAAATGTCTCCATAAAGTCTATACCTTCCTCTTGATGAAAACCTTTCGCAATGAGTCGAGCTTTAAGTCAATCGACACTCCCATCAGACTTGAGTTTGGTTTTGAAAACCCACTTAGAACCAACAATGTTCATATCGGGGTTCACACGGCACCAGCTACCATGTTTTACTGATGGCCAAGACTGTCATTTCCTCGATCATGGCTTGCTTCCTTCTAGGATGCCTAAGTGCTGCAACAACAGTGCAGGCTCATGAGGAGGATTTCCAATTGTAATATTAGCATATTTAGGATTTGGTTTGAGATCCCCAACTTAGATTGAGTAGGCATGAAATGAAATGACACTGGTGCTTGGGGTTGAATAGTGGATGAACTTGATGATGTCATTTGATGTTGGGAGCTAATTGATCTAGCTACTAAAGATGTAGTAGGCTCTTCTTGATAAGTCTCGACTTCGGTGGGATCCACAGAATTAGCAACGTAAGAAATGGGCTCATGTTGATGAGGCACAACCATAGGAGTTGGAGAAAAATCACCTTTGTTCATCACAACTTCAATTTGAGGCTCAACTTCGACATTAGACCGGACGAGCTGCTGATCATCTCAGATGGCTGCTCAAATCCTGGGAACATTCTTGCATGTTCTTGACTCGAGAATGAATGAATTCCACTTTGGAGTTAACATTGTTGCAAGTATCTTCCCGAGAAAAAGCAAACACATTCTCATTGAAAGTAACATGTCGTGATATAAAGAGACGCCTGGTAGACCAATGTAAACACTAATAACGTTTTATGTTTGTCACTGTACCCAAGGAAACACATGGCAGGGATCTCTTATCAAATTTATGTGCGATATAATTTCGAAGATAGGAGTAGCACAACGAACCGACCACTCGAAGCGAATAATAATATGGTTGCTGTTTATAAAGCATGAAATAAGGAGTTTCCATATTGAGTGTTCTTGAAGGGAGCCGATTTATTAATTAATTAACAATTTGCATGCTTCAACCCAATTGCACAATGGCATGGAAGTTTCAAACAGCGTGGCCAAGCCCAATTGGATGATAAGATGATGCTTCCTTTCGGTGACACCATTTTGCTCAGGTGTCCTCGACATGAGATTAGATGTTGAATTCCACATTTAGGGAAATGCTCAAGCAAATCATTGTTCATGAATACTCCTCCTCCGTCAAATTGGAAACTCTTGATTTTCCTTTTAAATTGATTCTCAATGAATCTTTGAAATGATATAAATGTATCAAAGAAATCAAATTTCCTTTTTAGATGATATAACCAGTAATATTGGGAGAAATCATCTATTAGCACGACATAATAGAGAAACTGTCGTAATGAAGAAACCGATGTGAGACCCATAAATCGCCACGAATTTTCTCTAGAGGAAAAGAGCACCGAGTTTTAGATAAATTGAATTGTAACTTTGCACTCTTACTCATGTAACAACTAGTACATGACTCACTAGAAGTCTTATTCATGGAAATTGGTTTATTGCATCGCAAATACCAAAGAACACGCTTATTTCGATGTCCCAATCGTTGATGCCATACTCATCTATTTGCTGATTTTTGCCTCAAACAAAAGAAAGCTTGAGCACATTGACCTCCAGTGATGTGAACGCCCTGATCAGTTTTTCCCAATATCAATACCTTGTGTGTCCTTGTGTCCTTAACAAAGAAACCAGAACGTGTGAATACAAAATAATATGGATAGTCATTTATAAGCTAGGTGACAGACAATAAATTCTTCTTCATACGGGGTACAACAAGGGTATTACATAGTTGTAATGAGCAATTATTATTTCCAATAGAGCTGGCCCCAAGATGTGTGATAGGAGAGATTCATCACTTCCAACCATAACACCATCTGACCCATAATAAGGAACCAAGTTGAATAAGTTGGTTTATCAGTGATATGTGTAGTTGCTCCTGTATAATAAGGATGCCACTCTTCATTGTTTGGATTGGAAATGTGCATTGCAGCTAGTGTTTGTGGTATATCCTCTGTTTGGAAGCTATTGTCGAAGCAATGCCAACATTTGAGTGCTTCGTGTCCCTTTTTCTTGAAGATTTGACACATAGGGACAGCCTCATTTGAGTTCCTATGACATTCCTACCTAGAGTTGTTTTGACTTTGTTGTAAGTCTCAGCCTTTGGAGGAGAAACCATAGGTATGGCCACAAATTTTACCATCGTTCCCTCGGTTTCCACTTTTTGGCGAAAGGAAACAAATGCCATAGAGGAGTCAGGAGCAGTAAGAAGACTTCGTTTGTTTCAAAGTTCATAACTATGAAGTTGTGGCACAACTTCGCATAAGTAGGAAGGGGTAGACAGAGCATGGCAGTTTTAAAGGACTCATAGCTCTCACCAAGTCCTTCCAATAAGCTGAAAACCTTTTCAGCCTATGAGACAGGACAATCGATTGTATTTAATTGGTCACAAATAAATTTGAATTCCCTTCGATATAGGGATAGGGATTTATTCATTTATGAATATGTTGCAATTGTGTGAGAAGATCAAATTCTCGAACAGCTGAACTTTGCATATAGTGGTTAGTCAAGGCCTTCCATACCCATGCGAACATTTTTAGGCCTACGGCAAGTTCGAGGACTTCTTCTGAGAGAGTGCCGATGATCCAAGATTTCACAAGTCTGTCTGCTCGAATCCATGAAGAGTAATTGGCATTATTATCAAATGGAGCTGCTGTCTCACCACTCAGAATTCTAAGAAGTTGTTGGCTTTCAATCGATGAGAGGACTTGGGTCTCCCATAGCAAGTAGTTTATATCATTGAGTTTGAAAGTCACAAAATTTTTCCCGTTAATGTTTGAGGGAAAGGGATACTTAGCAGGTGTAGCCATGGATTGGAGAAAAAGGTCTTACTTTGCAGGTGTAGCCATGCATATAGTTTATAAAGACTCTACAATGGAGGAGTTTGATGCTTTTTTAATTGCCTTTACTCTGGTTGATTACCCATATTGTGGCTGTCGATTCATGTTATTGAATATGTGAGTCGATGGTTTTCATAAATGAAAGTCGAACCGAATCTTAGTTCTTAAGGACTGGCTGAGTCGGGGCTATGCCAATGTTGTGGAATTCTTGTCTCTGGGCATTGCTGATCATTCTCCTATCTTAGTTGATTTGAGGCATGAGGTGGAAGGAGAAAAAAATTGTTCAAATCCTTCAATTGTTGGGTTGCATATCCTGCTTATCTAGAACTTGTTGCTTGGGTTTGGTCATATTATAACACCAATTCCCTGGCTGTTCTTCACAAGAAGATGTAGGCTCTTAAAGGTGCAGTGCAGGATTTTTGTAGGCTATACTATTGTGATCTCTCTTCGGATATATCGCATTTATAATAGAAGCTAGAAGTGGTCAAACAGGATATTCTACTTCATTCTTCTGATTCAACTCTTCTCGATCATGATATGGAGGTTAGCTCTGCTTTGTGCTCCACCCTTATAGCCAAGGAATCTCGTTTGAAGGTAAAGTAGCACATACTTTGGTTTCGACAAGGTGATAAACATAGCAATTTCTTCTTTCGCTCTGTCCAAACAAAGCAGGCAAGGGATGCCATTCATTATCTTTATAGTTCTACTAGTATGCTACTTGAGTGCATAGAGGATATTCACGCAAAGGTGATATCTTTCGCTCGTCCTCTCCTTGGGACAGTTGATGAGGCTATTCAATGCACTAGAGTTGCTGAATCAGAATATGCTACTGGGCGTAGAAAATAAGGAATACGCTACTATGCACAGAAAGCATGGAGGATGCTATTCAGCACAAGGGCATGCTCTGAGCGAGAAAGAAGAAATATGCTACTGGGGGGTAGAAAAGAATAAATACACTACTAGGAATAGGAAGGAAGAAATACGCTAATGGGGGTAGAAAGGATGAAGTACGCTACGGGGCAGAAAAGACAAGGAATACGCTACTTCGCGCAAGGGCATGCTTTGGGCTTGAAAAGAAGAAATATGATACGAGGTGCAGAAAAGAAGAAATATGCTACTAGGCGCAGAAAAGAAGAAATACGATGTTGGGTGCAGAAAATAAGGAATATGCTACTAGGCGCAGAATTGAAGGAATACGCTACTGGGCAAGAAAAATAAGAAATATGATACTGGGTGCAAGAGTATGCTTCGGGTGTGAAAGAAGAAATACACTACTATGAGCAGGGCATGCTCTGGGCGTGCAAGAAGAAATATGCTACTGGGCGCAGAAAAGAAGAAATACGCTATTGGGTATGGAAAAGAAGAAATACGCTATGGGTACAGGAAAATAGGAATACGTTACTGGACACAATGACACGCTCTAAGCATGAAAGAAGAGATACGCTACTGGGCACAGAAAAGGAGAAATACGCTACTAGGCTAAGAAAACAAGGAATGAGCTACTAGGCATAGAAAATAAGGAATATACTGCTAGGCGCTGAAAATAAGGACTAAGCTATTGTGCGCAGAAAATAAGGAATACAATATTGGGCGCAACGGCATGCTCTTTGCATAAAAGAAGAAGTACGCTACTGGGAGCACAAAAGAAGAGATACGCTACGATGTGCAGAAAAGAAGAAATATGTTATAGGGCACAGAAAATAGGGAATACACTGCTGGTACAAGGGCACACTCTAAGCGTGAAAGAAGAAATACGCTACTAGGCACAAAAAAGAAGAAATATACTGCTAGGCGCAAAAAATAATAAATATGCTATTGGGCATAAAAAATAAGGAATACGCTACTGGGCGCAAGGGCAGGCTCTAGATGTGAAAGAAGAAACATGCTACTGGACGCAGAAAAGAAGGAATAGGCTACCAGGCATAGAAAACAAGGATTTTGTCACTTGCTATAGAAAACAAGAAATACATTACTGGGCTCAGAAAACAAGGAATTTGCTACTTGGAGCAATGGCACACTCTGGGTGCAAAAGAGGAAATACACTACCGAGCGCAGAAAAGAAGAAATATGTTGTTGCGCGCAGAAAGAAAAACTACGCTACAGGGCTAAGAAAACAAGGAATATTCTACTGGGTGGAAGGCCATGCTTGGGCCTAAAATAGGAAATGTGATACTAGGCGTAGAAAAAAAGATACATTATTGAGGGTAGAAAACAAGCAATATGTTGCTGAGCGTAGAAAACATGTAATACACTACAGGGCTTAGAAAATAAGGAATACGCTACTGTGGACAGAAAATAAGGAATACACTATTGGGCACAAGGGCATGCTCTGGGCGATAAAGAAGAAATGTGCTACTAGGTGTAGAAAAGAAGCATGCTACTGGGCTAAAAAACAAGGAATACGCTACTAGGTGTAAGGGCACACTCTAGGCGTGAAAAGAAGAAATATGCTACTAGCTGCAAAAAAGAAGAAATATGCTACTCGGCACAGAAAATATGGAATATACTACTAGGCGCAAAGACATGCTATAGGCATGAAAGAAGAAATACGGTGCTAGGAGCAGAAAACAGGGAATATGCTACAATGTGCAAGGCCATGCTCCGGGTGTAAAAGAAGAAGTACACTATTGTGAGCACGACATGCTCTGGGCGTGCAAGAAGAAATGTGCTACTAGGTGCATAAAAGAAGAAATACGCTACTAGGCATAGAAAAACAAGAATGCACTACTGGACGTAAGGGCACGCTCTAGGCATGAAAGAAGAAATACGCTACTGAGTGCATAAAAGAAGAAATACACTACTATGCACAAAAAACAAGAAATACGCTATTAGGCGTACAAAACAAGGAATACACTACTAGGCATAGGGGCACGATCTGGGCGTGAAAGAAGAAATACGATATTGGGAGCAGAAAAGAAGGAAAATGCTACTGGGTGCAGAAAAGAAGAACTATGGTACTGGGCACAAGGGCGTGCTCTGTGTGTGAAAGAAGAAATACGCTACTAGGCGTAAAATACAAGGAATACGCTACTTGGTGCAAGGGCACGCTCTAGGCGTGAAAGAAGAAATATGCTACTGGGTATAGGAAAGAAGAAATATGCTACTGGGCACAGAAAAGAAGAAATAAGCTACTAGTCGCAGAAAACAAGGATTTTGTCACTAGCCGCAGAAAATAAGGAATATGTTATTGGGCTCAGAAAATAATGAATTTGCTTCACGAGCAATGGCACACTCTGGACATGAAAGAAGAAATATGCTACTGGATGCAAAAAAGAAGAAATGCGCTGCTGCGCGCAGAAAAGAAAAAATACGCTATTGGGTGTAGAAACAAGGAATATGCTACTGGGCTTAGAGAAAATGGAATACGCTACTTGGTGCAATGGCACGCTCTGGGCCTAAAAGAGGAAATATGATACTAGGCGTAGAAAAGAAGATACGCTACTTGGAGCAGAAAACAAGGAATACGCTACTGGGCATAGAAAATAAGGAATTTGCTACTGTGCACAGAAAGCATGGAATACCTATTCGGCACAAGGGCATGCTCTGGGTGAAAAACAAGAAATATGCTACAGGGGCACAGAAAAGAAGAAGTACGCTACTAGGAACAGAAAAGAAGAAATACGCTACTGGCAGAAAAGACAAGGAATATGCTAGTGTGCGCAAGGGCACGCTCTAGGCGTGAAAAGAAAAAATATGCTACTAGGTGGAGAAAAGAAGAAATATGCCACTAGGCACACAAAAGAACAAATACGCTACTGGGTGCAGAAAATAAGGAATATGCTACTGGGCCCAGAATTGAAGGAATATATTACTAGGTGCGGAAAACAAGAAATATGATACTGGGTCCATGGGCATGCTCCGGGTGTGAAAGAAGAAATATGCTACTAGGAGCAGGGCACGCTCTGGGCATGCAAGATGAAATATGCTACTGGACGCAGAAAAGAAGAAATATGCTACTAAGTGTAGAAAAGAAGAAATACGCTACTGTGCGCAGAAAAGAAGAAATACGCTAATGGGCACGGAAAACAAGGAATACGCTATTGGGCGTAGAAAATAAGGAATACACTACTAAGTGCAGAAAACAAGGAATATGCTATTGTGTGCAGAAAACAAGGAATACGCTACTGGGTGCAAGGGCATGCTCTTGGCATGAAAGAAGTACACTACTAGGAGCACAAAAGAAGAGATACGCTACAACCCGTAGAAAAGAAGAAATATTTTATAGGGTGTAGAAAACAGGGAATATGCTGCTGGGCGCAAGGGCACACTCTAGACGTTAAAGAAGAAATACACTACTGGGCATAGAAAAGAAGGAATATGCTACCAAGTGCAGAAAACAAGGATTCCGTCACTGGGCTCAGAAAATATGAAATACATTACTGGCCTCAGAAAACAAGGAATTTGCTATTGGTAGCAATGGCATACTCTGGGCACGAAAGAAGAAATATGCTACCGAGCATAGAAAAGAAGAAATATGCTGTTGCACGCTGAGAAGAAAAACTACGCTACAGGGCTAAGAAAACAAGGAATACGCTACTGGGTGGAAGGCACGCTTGGGCCTATAATAGGAAATACGATACTTGGCATAGAAAAAAAAAAGATACGTTATTGAGGGTAGAAAACAAGAAATACGCTGCTGAGCGCAGAACACATGGAATACGCTATTATGGTCAGAAAAATAAG
This sequence comes from Lagerstroemia fauriei, assembly GCA_025802135.1. NCBI lineage: Eukaryota > Viridiplantae > Streptophyta > Magnoliopsida > Myrtales > Lythraceae > Lagerstroemia > Lagerstroemia fauriei. The sequence continues at coordinate 5,501 of JAOYND010027784.1, read as the reverse complement.
GAATACGCTATTGTGCATAGAAAATAAGGAATATGCTATTGGGCACAAAGGCATGCTCTAGGCGATAAAGAAGAAATACGCTACTGGGTGCAAAAAAGAAGAAATACGCTACTGGAGACAGAAAGGAAGAAGTATGCTACTAGGCTAAAAAATAAGGAATACGCTACTAGGCGCAAGGGCACGCTCTAGGCGTGAAAAGAATAAATATGCTACTGGGTGCAGAAAAGAAGAAATATGCTACTAGGCATAGAAAATAATAAATACGCTACTAGACACGGAAAATAAGGAAGATGCTACTAGGCATGAAAGAAGAAATACATTGCTGGGCGTAGAAACAAGGAATATGCTACTAGGTGCAAGGCCATGCTCCGGGTGTGAAAGAAGAAATACGCTACTGTGAATACGGCATGCTCTGGGCATGCAAGAAGAAATGCGCTACTGGGTGCAGAAAAGAAGAAATACGCTACCGGGCGCATAAAAGAAGAAATACGCTACTGGGCATAGAAAAACAGGAATACGTTATTGGATGCAAGGGCACGCTCTGGCCATAAAAGAAGAAATACGCTACTGAGCGCGGAAAAGAAGAAATACGCTACTATGCACAGAAAACAAGAAACACGTTACTGGGCATAGAAAAGAAGAAACACATTATTAGGCGTAGAAAATAAGGAATACGCTACTAGGCGCAAAAAAGAAGAAATATGCTACTAGGCATAAAGGCATGCTTTGTGCGTGAAAGAAGAAATACGGTACTAGGCCTAAAAAACAAGGAATACGCTATGTGGCACAGAAAACAAGGAGTATGCTACTGGACGCAAGGGCACGATCTACGAGAGAAAGAAGAAATACGTTATTTGGCACAGAAAAGAAGAAATATGCTACTGGGAGCAGAAAAGATGAATAGTGTACGAGCCACCACCAAGAATACATGGATTTTCTTGAAGTCTCCAATTGGCTAGAGCCTATACAAACGTCAATGAAGCAAATTGTCCTTTATGAAGCCTTACAATTGCCCAAGTTGATCAAGGGAGCCTACGAGCCACCACCAACAGGTCAACAATTCCATAGAGAGGTTGATTTTCATAAAAAATTATTGAGCTTCCTTCATGAAAAACTTAAGAAGCGAGCTGAACAACTACGAGAGGAGCTCAAGTGGCAATTAAGGGAGAATCAATTGCTCATCAATCGAGAAGGAGGCGTACTTCATTCTAGGCGAGTATTTTATTTGTCTCTAATTTTTTCATACATCACAGTATTTTGGATTACAATGTTAGATTTAGGTTAGGGGAACTTGCTTTAATCATTTATGCTTGTTTGCTTAGTTTGATTGCTTGCATTTAGATAGATTAGGTTGCATGCATCTAGGTTGCTAGATGGTTTTCTAGATTACATGTTAGGATCTTAGGCATGTTAGGAGTGTGACACATTGATAAATTAATCCACTCACAATGAATTGGTTAGCCCTTGTTCTAAAACAATAATTAGTGATTTGGAAATTTGAAACTCAATTGGATTAGAGATTGCAACTTGTTTTAGGATTTGTTTTGAAAAATTAGATAATATCTAAACCCTGGTATTTCTCACAGCATTCTCGCTTTAGGGATAGTTTAAAATTGCACTTGATATTTCTTGGTTGTATTGCTAACATGAGAGCATGGAAGAACAGGAACTTTGATATCCTACCAAAGAAAGAAAATTTTGTTTGTATGAGCTGGTCAAGAAAAATCACATAGAATTGTAAAAGAAAAAAAAACATACATGTGTTAGGGTGAAAAGATGTGCCAAGGCTCTGAGCATCATGCCACTGTATGGGCTTGAGTGTCATTTAGTGCTAAAGCATACCCAATAAGGCCCGACATGTGCTCGTGGTTGAAAAAATAATCCATCTATCGAAAGTCGATTGTTTTAACACCTAATGCCTTGGAACAACTAGAATGGGGAGCCACTAGTTGATTTCTCGCTACATGGGCCTAACTTATGGATGTGACACCCAAAGTCATGCACAACAAATATATAAAAAATAATAAAAAAAGAGTGAGAAAGAAACAAGCGGAAATGCAAAATGCAATATTTTTGTGATTGCTCAAGTCGCTTGATTGTATGCTTGACCAACCATGTTTATGATTGGGTGCTTGAACTTTAGTAGCCATAATGCAACAAGGGTTAAGACTGATTCTTTAGAAAGGTTTGACATCAAAAGTGGAAAGCAATCGAGGTGAAGATTGAGTGGAAGGTGAAGAGCCATTCTTGAGAACTCTAAGGGGCTAAATCTTTCAGGTTGAGAGGAGAAATTCTTGTGTGTTTTGCTTGCTTGCATTGACTATAAAGTGTCTTACTCGAGGATGAGCAAGAATCTAGGTTTAGGTGTGTGTTAATTCTATAAAAAGACTAATTATTTACATGCTTTTCAGGTCTAGATTTAAATGAATTGATCGAGTTTGATTTGGTTTGTGTCTGATTTAGTAATCTTTTGCTGTTGAATAAAACGGAGTTGAAATTGAACAAGTTGTTAGAATTCAAATTTATTTCAAGAATTTTGGTACTTGTGGAATATTTTACGATGTAAGTACATATTTGAAGACCAATTGAGCCTTAAAAATGAATGCCGAATGAAGATTGAAACTGATCAGAAGAATAGAGCAGTAGGACCATGGCACGGGATCACGCCACCACCAAGAGACAAAGGAGAGGGGACCGCAGCACAGGACCGCAGTTCTAAGCAACTTAGCAGCAAACTGCGGGATATTTATTATCGAATCGAAGTCCATCAACCCAAATATGACATAGAATATTTCTTGGCTGAATAAAAAAGATTTGGGGGTAAAAATATTTCGATTCAAATCAACAGAGAAAAAGAGAATCTTTCAAGATTGGAAGGAGGAAAGAATATAATGTAAAAATATTCTTCAAATATCCTCCGGGTACTATAAATAGACATTAAAGTAAGTTAATTCAACATTCCATCCATCCATCAATTACTTTCAGAATTCTTTTTCACCAAGAAGATTGAGAAGCTCGAGATCAAGAAGGAAGAAGGCGGAGCACTTCGAAACAGCTCGAGACTCGAGATTGACTTCCACACATCTATAATTTTTATTGTCCCTTCTCTCTTTTTTTTGATTCATGATGTATTCCAACTCTTTTTTTGTGACTGTTTCTACTTTCATTGTAAACTAGTTCCCTAATTCCTAGGGCAAGTAATGGAACTCATTTTTGCTTTCTAAATTCTTCTCCTTACTCTTTTATGTGATTGATTATATTTGTGTTACTTATATTATTCTCGTGTTTATTGCTTTCCAATTGATTGACCACCAATGAGATCGAGTACGAGAGATTGACAAACTCGAAAAATAGAGTCGAAATCACGCCAGAGATAATATAACTTAGGACAATTCACATCGAGAGGTCAGGATTATTTGAGAGAAGCATCTAGTGATTAGCCTATCACCCTACGTATCCAAATTAGAATTCAATCTCAATGGATTTCTTAATATTAATTACCTAAAGATAGAGTAATTAATATCGTCCTAAATACGCGTTCTTGTTAAGCTGAGAGATGGTCAAGGAGACATAACCCTAGGATAATAACACTGTAATTAATTGCATATAGAGATTATGTTTGAATTTTTAAGTAGGATTGAGTGAAATTATGAGCCATAAATTCATTAATATTAATTGATTTCTATAATTGCTTTCAAGTTACTTTTATTGTTTTCTTTGAATTTCCCATCTAATTTCTATTTGCCTAACTCGATTTGGTTGTTTAGTTTAATTGAACTAGAACATCTCGGGAACAACCTCTTACTATTTCATTATATTATTTGAATGATACGCATATTTATGTGCCTTTTAGTTATCAATTTTATCGCAACAAACACCCCTAGGTACAAGCTCAAAATGTTACCTCTTATTTTTTTATCCAATCCAAAACGATAAGAAACAAAAAATTCTTGGAGAAAATGGAAACGAAAAATGATACTCAACAAGCCATGTGATAATTTTGGACGTGCAGGCTCTGCTTGCTCCCTAACTGCTCATTTCCCGAATCAACCTGATGTTCTGTCCCCGCCAAAACCCGTATCCAGAAAACCCATCGGCTCTAGATGACTGACATCGCCAGGGGATCGCAAGACCCACTTGTCTCCATCAAATAAGTGGAATATATTGACTGATGTGTTCAATACCTTTCCAAACCTTCTACTTGGACAAGCTCGCCTATAAAGTGATCGAATCACTCCCCCATGTGTGACAACTACCACACGTTCCCCTGCACCAGAAGAGAAAAGAAGCTCAATTGAGCACCTGGTCATTCTCCTCTTTTAAGCTTCTGAAATAAACATTAGTGCAAATTGGCTACATGTTACCTTTGTGCTTCCTCCCAATATTTTGTACTGAAGATGTGCACCTTTTGTAAAGTTGATCAATACTTTCTCCACCACACTGTATTCAGACATCCTTGTGAGGTGTGGTCTCTGATTATCCGAACTTGATATATGCATAATGTGCAAGTTGAATGAAGAGAAAAGCTAAATGAGGGCCTTGGGCAGATTTAACCAGGAACTACCCTAAAACCATGTTAAAGCCACCACTATCCGCCAGAAGCTACAGCTATAGATTCATTAAGGCTAGCATAATGTTTATGTTATTCAAAAACAGTAAAGGTGCACACAGGCACACACAGATGATACTTGGGTGAGTGATGAAAAGTCCTCATGGTTTTCTCCCTATACGTTTCATTTCTTCACATAATATCAGAGCCCAAGTTTGACCATGCCCGAGAATTTGCATCTTATATAATCAACTCAGGAGTTGGGCCCTGGCCATTACTTGCAGCCAGCGACTATGAGTGCTAATTGCTAAATAATAAATAATAAACATTGCTTTGATCTAACATTTATAAGCTAGTAAATAAGCTGATATTGCTCTTCAAAACTCGGGGTGTTTAAATTAAATAAGGAGATAGATCAGGGGTATGTTGAAGACTTTGAACCCAGACAGATCAGGGATATATTGAAGACTTGAATCGATAAACAAGTTCTGACATCATCAAATAACTGAACCGACAGATCCTTAAGCTTTTAAGAATCTTCCTTAGGAATGGAAAATAATGATTCCTCATCACATTGAACTAAAATAGGTAGGAGATAAATGAGGTCTAGAGACACAAACGTAATATTTATCCCTATATCAGGTTAAGCCTAGCCTCTCATCTAAAACTTCAGTTGACAGATAAAGGAGTACAATTGTATCATATTAACAAGAGACTGTCTCAATGCTGAGAGGCAATCCTCCACAAGTTTAGATGAGGTTGCCACCGAAGAACACAAACTACAGCAAGCATTACCGATATGCAGCTCTTAGTATGGGTTTCAGGCTAAAACCTTTAAATGTCTCCGAAACTCAATATTTGTTAGCAGACTCAACTACTTAGCTTCAATGAAAGAATTCAGATTCTGAATGAAGCATTAACTAGAAACCTGGAATCCCCTGATCAATTTTGT
>JAOYND010027685.1:0-12129 GCA_025802135.1 Lagerstroemia fauriei | reverse complement strand
TTAATAATCATAACCTAACATGCCAAAGTGATCATTATTATAAACTGCGTGATTTAGTGAGGGATTTCAGCTCATAAATGGAGCGATCGGCATGAATTGTTGAGTAATAAAATCTCATATAGGAAATATTATAAAAGACATCATAGTTTCTTAAAGAACTAAATATCATCATCTGATAATTTAAATTTTTAGGTGGAAGCAAGTCCAACATTTTCTAGGCGCTTGTGGATATCTTACATGTATCAGAGTCAATTTTTCACATAAGCTTGCACCTCGCTTTATTTGAATGTTGAACTCGTGGTCCATAAGCTCCTGACTAGAAAAAAAATGCTCGACTCATGATTAGTTGTTGAACTCAAGTGTATAACTCATGTTAAGTGAATCGAGTAAGGAGCAAAAAGGCCCAGCTCATAGAGTTTTTAGCTCGAGAATATAAGAGATTGTGCCTTGTGGTAGTTTGTCCCATCGTCCGAGACAAGAAAAAAAATGTCCGGCTTAAGGTCAGTTGTTAAGGGACGAGTGTTTAAGAGCATGTGGTAAGTGCAAACCACGTTACTACATGAGGGTAAGTGTTGAGTAATCAATTCCACATCGGGTAAATAATAGATGGAGACATGGTTTATAAGAAAAATGTGCGTCATCCCTAATAGTTTAGATTTTTGAGCGAAAATTGGTCCAACTCTTATAAGTTCAAATGAATATTTTACATGAAGTGTAATAATATATATTTTCAGTGCGAATGAATAACGTTGTCACAATAACTAATGTGCCATGATAAGGCATGATTAGGACCACAGTCCCCCAGCCAATTTGATCTTGAGTTGGGACATCCCATTTTCCTAGCTTCATTCCGACGTCATTCTCCCGTGGCTTTCTGGACTGAAAAATCTGGAAGAAGAAAAAGAATATATACACACACACATGTTGATCTAGGTTGTTCGGTGTCACTTCCTCTTGCTCATGGTATCGGATTGTGAAAATGGACAAAACATGATGGACATCACTTAGTGGGTTGATGTAGATTGCAGCTGAATTAGTCGGGCAAGAATTTTTGAGTGTCTAATGGTACAAACTGAAATCAACATTCAGTTGGTAACTTAGTTTTGTCGGCGAAATTCATGTACTACCCACCGTCGCATGGAAGCATGTTCATCCTAATGTTCAATATTGTTTCTTTTTATTATCTCTCTGTTTTTTTTTTCTTTGATCCGTCTTGTTTGATATTGATTCAGAATACTAGCTACCATTCTTGAAGATTTTATAAGTATAAATCATGTTCGCTTAACTGGTCCCCTAGCGGTGACGTCCAATTATGTCTTCTCCTCAAAATCCAGAGATGGACAAACATTCAACGGATCTCTGCACTTTATTCTTAAGGTTATTGTCGTTGGGCTCTTTCCAACGTTACCCGACACGGATGTTTACGTTCATGCGGCCTGAGATTTTGCAGCTCCTGACCCACCCAACATGCCATATGTTATTCCATTAATTGGACTGACAGCTACCACGCATTGTCTAATACATTAATTGATGACAGTCACTGTTTGGGTGATCGTTAATCATCATCGATCAAGTAATGCTCACGGGACGGCCAAATTTACCCTGATCTTCGTCGACTCTGCTGTAGATTTCTTACTTTTCTTTTTCTCCTAGGCGGTTTATACAAGGGGACCTATAAATTTAGAAAGGGTAAGAAATAAGTGATGAATAAAGGAGCGGAACTTATTAATTCCAAATAGAGAGTGATGTCACTGTAATAGACCTTTTTTTTAATCACTAATAATTCATGCATGAAGTTATTTTTTGTGTATAAAAGAAACACATGAGCCTAGAAGAGGTAGAAAAAAATATGATAAAAGGGGCAAGAGATGTCCAATTGGTGAGACCGAACCTTGGACTAATAGGTCATAGGACGAGAGTTGTACCGACTGTATCAAGCCGTTATCTCCATGCATTGAGTTTACTATCCAAAGGTCATGCATAATGCCTTCCGGTCATCATCAACCATTATCGCTGTCATGATATACGTCTTTCTTTGTAATATATCTGTATCTGTACAATTTTGATGTCGTAGCAATGCAACAAGCATCATTTTGCTGATCAAATTCATGATAATGGGTAAGTATAAGAAATCAAGAAACCCATAGAAGAAGTAACAATTCGGATTTTAATGATTCAAGTAAGAACTATGAGTTTTAACCAACAAGTTTCTCTGAGCAAATAGTTTTCTCAATTAATAAAAACGTGTTTAATTGCTTAGTTATGAAAAACAAATAAATACATGTTTCTTTTTCGAATTTCAGTTCCGTATTCGACTGAAAGGCAAATAAATAAGTGCTTGGCCTTCAATATGTTAATCCCCTTCGATTTATCATTGGAAGCGCCTTTGGCCCCACTACACAACCAGGGCGTGCGACTGTTCCCTTAAACATGAGAGGAATGAATTGCATTACATTACATAAATTTTATCCATTTTATATATTTTATTGTATTTTTTATTGCTCCCTCTATGATCACCATTATTTTACCTTTTTTTTTTTTTTACTTTTCCTTAGTCTCACCCCTGCAAATTTCTTAGATCCAACCCTGTATATGACCATGAAAAGACCCAAGTTTTATGTTATTGTTCGGGGACCCACTAAAAGGGAAAAGTGATAGAGTGAACCGGATTCTATAAAGATCTGATAGGACCAGAAATATAAAGATGAAATGCACCATAAGTTCTAGCTAGAAAGCCTTGCATCAATAACAAAACAAGAGATGTGATGTATCCATGTAACCTTGAGTATCTAAATCCTCGCAAATAGGATAAGAGCAAGTTAAGGTTTCACTTTTGTAAATCCTTACTCTCTACTGACTGAACTATGTACAGATGATAGTGCAATGAATTTGATTGCTTGAAAGAAAAAAAAAAAGATTATCTAATCTCGAAAAGAATTAAAAAGTACAATGACTGTAAACAAGTCATAACTTCATTTGTTGAATTTCAATAATAATTTTATTATAAAATTCTAATATCATATCAAAAAAATTATTGAAAAATTAATAAGTGATATGAATATTATCATTTAATAATAAAGAATAATGTTTTATGTATGGTACTTTTGGATATATTCTTATAAATTCTTGTATATTTACGTGAAGACAACCCACTATTGCTTTTCTACCATTCTTTTCAAATTTTTTGGGTATATAAGGTATCTTTACTAACTTACAACTCAGCCATTATGATGCATAGCTATAGTCACAATACACACAAGTCTAGAGTATTTTGCCTATATCATGTCAGCATACAAAATGTCAACTAGCATAGAAGGTGGTTTTTCATAATAATTACAATGAAATGTGTCAAAAGATTCCATTACATTACCTCCTGCTGCCAGCTTCACCATCTTGTCTACCACTCCATTATCTTCCCAATACACATGGGTTGCTTGGGATCTTGGAACAACTGGCGTAGCTATACAGAACAAGTGGTCTTAATCCTGCATGAGTTTCAAAACAATCCCTTATTATGTTAAATGCTGATTTTGCATCCATTTGTAGAATAAATGATGGAATTTCCAAATTATACACCACTAGTAGCCCCTTCTTATACCCTATCCGCAATTAGACAATCATTGTTACCCAAAAACCCGTAAAATCCTTGAATGCTATTACCACCATGCCCTCAGAGAACTCCCCCAACTCCCACTTTCTTCGAGTTCCCAATGGTCGACCCATCTGTGTTAAGTTTTGACCCAACCTGCCAGTGGGGGATCCACCTAATTACGTGGATTGTGGCCTAATGGGTTGATAGCAAGGTATTCTGCTGCTCTCTCATTATAGGTGCAGTAGAGTTCCTCCTAGGGTGGTCTATTCTTAAAGACTACTGCCTTACACTGTTCCCACAAGAACCAAATAGCAATTGGAAATGCACTTTTTTAATGGGATATTTTCAAAAGTTTGGCAATTATAACTCATCCAGCAAGGAACTGTTAACCTGTAAGTTGCCAACTTCAACATTGGGATTTGGAGTCTCTATCAAAAGTCTACGGCTACACGGCACTCTAGAAGGCAGTGGATGATTGTCTCGTCTACTTGTCCATAGAGTTTGCACCAGGGTGGCATGTTCAATCCTCTTGTGCCTCAGGTGTTGAGCCGTCGGGACTTTACTATGGCAATAGAGCCAAATAATTTCAACATCCTTAGGTGCACTTTAGTTTTCCACAGCCAAGCCCATTCACTGATTTGGCCTTCCTCCCATATCCACAAGTAGCCCATAGGCAAATTTGGTGGAGTAATTTCCATTGGCATAGTATAACTAATATAGTTTATTTGGTCTATTAAGGTTCGAATGGTGAGGTCCTCCAAGAACCATATCTCGCCTTCCTTAAGAAGGTCAAAATAGGTCTTACAAAAGTCTCGAGAGTCGTCTGGGGTCAGAATCTCCCAGACTTTCATTCTATCTTCTCCTTCCTCTAAAGATCCCTTAATTAATGCTCTTAGATGGCTTGGCCTGTCCACCAATTTACAAAAATATGAATAGTCAATCTATCTCCTCGAGCTCGTGGTGCATACCTGATATCCAATATCAAAATCCCTTTTATCCACGGTGTTACCCATCAGGAGGGTCTGCCACCTGACGTACAGAACTGCCTCATCATCTGGGCCTATGTTTTATTCTTTCCTTCAGATTGGAGGCCTCACTCATCCTTAGGGAACCTCATTATCTCCTAATTTACCAAATGGATTCTCCTTTAAATCTTTGAAGATCCCCAAAGGAAATCCTATTCATTTTATCTAGTACATTGCACACTTTATGAGTCAGCAGTGTACATTGCATAATATGTGATTGCAACGTAGATAAGGTAGATTTGATTAACACAATCCTTCTCGACATTGATAGAAGCTTGGTTTTCTAGCCCTCCAGTCTACTCTCAACTATATCCACTAGGAACTGGAAGGATTTTGCCTTCCTAGCCAACATTTCCATAGGGGAGCCTAGATATTTCCTCATACACCCTGATTCTCTAATCTCCAGGGTAGTTTCATTTCTCACTCTAAGTGGGGCTTTTTTGAAAAAGTAATTCCTAACTTGTGAAGACCTACTTCCTCACCTAAAAGACAACAAAAGCATCTAAGGTCAACCTCAAGGCCTCGCATGAGCCCCTATCGATCGTACTGAAGGAAAAGGATAAGACATTGTCGGTAAAGAACAAATGAGACAATCTAAGGGTTCCTCTACCAAGCCTGATACCTTTCTAGTTTTCCTTATTTATCTCATGTTGTATTATAATGGAAAGATATTCACATATAGAATAAATAGACAAGACAAGATAGGGTCACCCTGGTGAATGCCCCTAGAAGGGGAAAACTAGCACAATATTTATCCATTGAGAAGCACATTTACCTTAATTGAAGCAACACAATGCATGACCATCCTTATAAATTGCTTTGGTAAATTAAAAAATTTTAAAACTCTTCGAATAAAATACCATTCTAAGCCATCATAAGCTTTTTTTCAAATCAAGCTTAACAATTTGTTCCCAAGTCTTCCCTTTTTTCTATCAAGAACCTTGACCCCTTTACAAAGAAGTAGTACGTTATCGGATATGCACCGGCCATGTGCAAAGCTTAGTTGAAATGGAGAGATAAACTCATCCAAAAATTGTCTCATCCATCGAACAAAAATGTTGGTGATAATTTTATAGCTTGTATTACACAAGCTAATCAGGTGAAATTGAGAGATAGGTTTAGAGTTGGGCTTTTTGGGAATGACAGATCCTATCTTGAAAAAACTTCTTAACAAAAACAACAAGTGAATTTTTAATAAAACCCCATTGTTTTTGGAAGATATGTGATGTAAGCGATCAGGCCCCAATGCTTTGCATGGTTTGAATCACTAGCCACTGTCAGTATCTCCTATTTGGAGACTGGCAGTTGGAGATTATTCTCCAACTATGGTGGAATTATCTTCCTTACAACCATCGGCCAGTAATTGTAGAATAAACTTGAGCTCCTCTTTTCAGACACATACAAGTTGATAAAAAACTCTTGGATAATTTGACCTAAATTTTCCTAATCAAATAGCCAATCACTCATGTCATGTTTTAATCTTAAAATTTTATTATATCTTCTATTGATCACAGTAGACAAATGAAAAAAAAAATCTAGCATTTCTTTCCCCTTCTAGGAGCCAATTTGTCTTAGACTTGAACAACCAATACTCCATCTCATTCTTCAACAACTCCTGATACTATCTTCATAAGGACTTCTCAAGGATTATTAAGAACACTGAGGGACTGTGTTCCATCTTCTTTTGGATAACAGCCAAATGGGCTAAAAATTTTCTCTTCATTTGAAAGATGTTGCCAAAGGTTTCCCTATTCTACTTGAAGATCTTTTGTTGAGAAACCCTTAATCTTGCAAATTATGGCCTCCTCTTCCCAGGACTCAGTCACCACATAGTTAAAAGTGGGATGGGAGAATCACATGGTTCCAAAGTGAAAGGGCTTATCACGTGGTATTAGAGGCAGATCTCCCATAATTCTATTTTTCTCCTTCTCATCTAGCCTTCTTCACTGTTGTATCCTATGAATACTCTTATTCTCCCAGAATTATAATTTGTCCCTTTCATCCCATTGCCCACCTTTTTTTCTAAGATAAAAAATTAAATACCAATGCAAATATGTTAGCCCCTCATACAACTTCAACGTAAATTTGTTACTGATCCTATGCTCAAATTGATCCTCCAGTTTCAAACACCAACACTGTTTCCTTGCTCTCTACAACACCTCTCTTAATACACCTAATATCACCCAGTGTTAACTACACCTATCAAAATCGCTCCTATCCATCTTTCTTCATTTTCATAGGTTTTTATAGATACATTGATGGTCAAACTTCATAGCCTCCAAAATCTGCACCATCCTTACACAACTTGGTGTTAAATGGATAAAGACATCCGCTCTTAACTCTATGAAACCTTATCAGAAACACTTCTTGAGGAGGTCCATGATTTCTTCTCTGCCAATGCAGATTGTGACAACCTTCAAGCTTGGTGTGTTGATAGGCTCAGGTTATGACCCATTGACATCCAACTTGCACTTTATCATAAAAAATTGTATAATCATGAATTGAGAAATATTTACAAGGTATCAAAGTTCTCATAGATCAATTTAAAGAAGTCGGCTATACTCTTGCATGGGAGGACATGGTTGCCTATGGACTCATGAGATGTCCAAGAGAGGATGAAATTTTCATCTCCATCATCGCCAATGAACGTGGCCCTATCACTTTCAAGAATTGCAATCAAAATTCATTCATCAAGAGCATTATTTCAAACAAGTAAAAGCTGGTGATTCTTCAAAGACAATAAGAGCATATCGAGCATATGCTACAGGAGAATTGATGAAGTTCAACGGGGATGAATCTTGTTTACTTTTTTAAAAATATTATTCTTTTTAAAATAAGATATCTTATTTTGGTATAATACTACTTGCTTTTTTAAATCTGAGGCCCTTACTAACTATAGTCTATATTCGAATTAGACTCACTCACTAAAATATTCTTGAAATAATGAATTTTTTTATTTAGAAGATTCAAACATGAGATTTTACTTTATTGGACCCATCTCATAAAGTTTTCTTTTTTTTTAATTGAAAAGGTAACTATATTAGTTTTTTAACCCACGAAATTATTGTTGTATAGTCTTCTATCAGCCCTATATCTACTTTCTAGCTTACTAGTTTTCTTCCCGCGAGACAGAAAAGGCAACAGGAAAAGAGAAGCCAAGGAAAGGAGACGTTATTAACAATAGGCGACAGTCAGCATTCTTTTTTTTTTTTTGGTAACCGAGGTATCTGAGCGCCTTTCGGGCCCGACTAGCGGTGGTTGTGACACCTCCTCCTCGGGGCACATGCAATAGCTCGCAAACCACGTGTGTCGGGTTAGTCAGGCGAACCTGACGGGCTCAAGAGGGCTGAAAGCCCCCACCCACGAGGAAACGCCCCCGGAGGGATTTGAACTCGGGAGCTCTCGAAAGAACTCCCAGATCCCCACCATTGGGCTGCCCCCTCGACGACAGTCAGCATTCACTTTATAATAATTTCTTCCACGAAGATAAATAGATTTTTTTAATAACAATAAATTTATTCTCTACATGTCCATGACCATTTTATAAGTTATGCATTCAAGTAAGTTCATGAGCAAAACACATATATGAGTGGTCTTATTAACAGTTACGTGTTTAAGGGGGAATCAGATGTTCGCCTCCGTAAACTTTCTCATGATTTAGACGCGAAGTCCTAAATTAACCCTTGGGTTGATAAATAGATATTGTTATTTGTTAGCAAAGCTCTTTCTCTCCTCCTCCCCTTCTCCCAGCAACCACTCAGCTTTTCTTTCACAAGTCACAGTTGCTTTGAAGAGCAAGCACCATTTGTATCAAAAGGGGCAAAATCAAACGGATTTAACTGTCACAGAAATGGATCCGTGCCCATTTGTTCGTCTGATCATAGAGTCCCTGTCCCTCAAGCTCCCGCCAGCTGCCAATCCGGCCGGTAGCTCTGGTGTCCACCTGACGGCAACCCCCTGCTTTTGTAAGATCAACCTCAACCACTTGCCTTCGCAGACCGCCCTTCTTCCCCTGGCGGACTCCCCTTTCTACCCCGCCACCCACCAGCCCACCGAATTCCACCTTGACCTCGCCGCCCTTCGCCGCCTCTCTGGCAAGCCTGCCGCCCTCCACATCTCTATCTATGGAGGCCGCTCAGGCCACATTTGCGGTGTCAGGAGCGGCAAGCTACTAGGCCGTGTCAGGCTCTGGGTCAGCCTCGAAGGGACCGGCACGGCATGGCCAGGCTTGCTGCACAGCGGGTGGGTGAAACTCAGGAAGCGCCCGAAAATGGATGACGAGGCGTGTGCCAGGCTACATCTAGTGGTCCGGTCTGAACCAGAACCCCGGTTCGTGTTCCAGTTTGGGGGAGAACCGGAGTGCAGCCCGGTGATATTTCAGATTCAAGGGAATATACAGCAGCCGGTCTTCAGCTGCAAGTTCAATGCGGATCGGAACTCTAGGTCCAGGTAAGAATATGAGTCATTGCTCGTGTCTTTGTTATCATTTTTCTCATTTATTAGAGGTAATTCTTTCAACCTATACCAGACACGACCCTGTACCGCATTTGAAATTCAAGTTGGAAAAATGCATGCTAATGCCACCAAGTCAATTCAACTTGGTCACGACTCAGAACTAACAGGCCTCTTGTCTCGACTGCTCCGATCCTTATCGGGACACTTATATCTGTCACTAATACAAAATATGATACCAGATCTGGATCCTTAAATATTGAGAACCCAATGCCTTTTCCCACCACTTTTCTGCGTCCTTTTTTCTGTTTACCGGCAGAAGAACGGATGGTGTGTAAAGTTTCATGCTTGATTTCTCAAAAAAAAAAAAAGGTTTTGGAATTTTTAAGACATGGACACTGGAAGTCACGGACACGGAGGTGTTTTAGTCTTAGGTGTCTCCGCTGGCTGTTGAAATTCACTAAAGTTAAGTAGTCTTAGGCTGCCCTTTATTGGTTCAATTTCCATGGTCATTGGCTTTAAGTTTAAGCTTTCCAATCCACTCTTTGTCAAGACTTTTTCTTTTAGACTGGGGCTATCCGGCTGTTGTCGACTAATCCACATGATCATGTACGCACGATTATAAGTGCACATGACAAAGTAAACCTAAATGTGCGTGTTGGTCGCAATGAAATTTGAACCTTGAATGTAAATCATACTCGACCTTATCCTTACCACCAAACCAATCTCCTGGGGTTCCACTCTTTTTCAAGATACTTTTTCTTTTTATATGTACCAATTGATATCTAAAAAGTCCATTAAATGTGGATTAATCCAAATTCAAGCCATTATTATGTATCATCTATCCGTGCATTAGCACATCAACTCATGTTTAATTGAGATAGGTTTTTTTAAAGGGCTGGGTAATTTACCAAAATCCAAATAATAAGCTTAAAGAGGACTTATTAACTAAAGCAATTAGAATAATGAAGATGGGTCTGTGATCAGGTTTGAGTCAAAAGAAACATCGAGTGCCTCAAATCTTCCCAATTGTAAGACTCAACCTCCATAGATTCCTTCACATGTGCAATCATTTGATTGCTTAATTTCTAATAATCTCCAAATTCCCGCCCCGTTTACTACATATATACATGCTTCTAACTTCTTATCAATGCATGATAGATTCTTTAGGTGATTTTCTTTAATACCCCTCGCTTCTTGGTAACCAACACTAATGGGTCTGGTCTAATAATTCAAAGTTCATTCTCGTACGTTTCGGTGAGTTCGGGAGTCCTAACCTTGAATTTTTCCTATGCACTTGTTAGAAACAACTTGTATAGAAGCTTGATTTTTGGACTTGGATTTGGACACTAGCTTATTAAACTATATTAGGTTTTTGGTGGTGTTACACTGACAGAGCCAATGTTCAATGATGCTTGCTCAATTTGTCTAATATGTTCATGATCAAACACAAAATTTCGAGCATTACATGTAACAGAGGTGGTTGGATCATCACTATTATTGTCCACATCCATAATCATCATTGCTTCTTAGTAACGGTTGTGGGCTAAAGAAATTAATCCAACAGGACACTGCCATCAGATTTCACCGGCGATCGACCATGGTCTATGGGAAGCTTTCCCGGTGCTCAGGAAAGAAAATGGAGGGAAAGAAAAGGGTGGATGATTATGATCTACGATCTCTCTGGTTCGCCGGTTGCTGCTGCCTCCATGATCACCCCCTTCGTGCCATCGCCGGGCTCCGATCGAGTCTCCAGATCAAACCCTGGTGCTTGGCTCATACTCCGAGCCTATGGGTTAGTGAGTTAATTCCACAAGTTACATAGTCTTTCCAAGAATCAACTAATCTGTGTAATATGTGCAGGATATGCTGATTTCGGCAGAATTCTGTTCATATATTTTTAGAATCTATTAAGTAATAATTAATAATTAATAAATAATGTCATTATCTAGTAAGATTAACCTTATAGAGTAAGCGATTACGAATGCCCCAAATTCTATTATGATATCAAGTACCATATTCGAATCGCCGTGCATGTCCGAGAAGAGCATTAAGCGATAATTTATAAATAATTCATTAGCCAACGAGTTTTAAGTCTTTTCAAGTAGATTAACCTCAATTTCTATTAGTATTTGAATACAAAATGTTCTTCAGTATTCCCAGTTTAGGTTTCTGAATATGCCTAGTGTGATGTTTATTAAACAGGTACTCCCTTAATAGTTGGAAGCCATGGGGCCGCCTCGAGGCCTGGCGTGAGAGGGGCCCAGTCGATGTGTTGGGCTACAAGTTCGAGCTCGTGGCCGAAGATGGCCCGGTCGGTGAGATCCTCATCTCGGAGGGCACGATGAATGTGAAGAAGGGCGGCCATTTTTGCATCGACAGCAGCCGGCAGGTGGTGATGAGACACAACTCCACTGGGTCCTGTCCATGGTCGCCCGTAAAGGGCTTTGTGATGGGCGCAACAGTGGAAGGCGAAGGGAAGGCAAGCAAGCCCGTGGTCCAGGTGCGTGCCCAGCATGTGAAGTGCATGTCCGATGCAGCACTGTTCATTGCGCTCTCGGCGGCTATCGACCTAACCATGGATGCATGCCAACTCTTCTCGAGGAAATTAAGGAAGGAACTGTGCCATGGGGAATAAGGTTGGAGAAATCGGTTGAGATTCAACCTTTCATTGCACTGAGAATCGAAATTTATTTCAAGGGGAGAGATCGAGAATGTTTGCTTAATTCTTTCTCCCTCCAACAAGTTTTCTCACATTGGCTTTGATCTAAAGCAGTCATTGTCTATCTAACTCTATCTGATTTCGATTTTGTTAATTCAGTTTAGGAAGGATTTTGGTTTTGTTGGGGATCATACTCCATTTGTATAGATTCGGTGCAATATTTTATAAAGAAAAGGGATTAAAATGCCTCCCAGATTTCATTACATTGTATTGAATGGTAAGTCATTTTATCCTTCTAGACTTGCTTTGTCTTTTTTATTTTTTTTTATGAGTAAACTACTTTATTCATATATAAATGAATATGGTCTAATACAAATAGGCATTCATCTAAATGCATC
>JAOYND010027587.1:0-12129 GCA_025802135.1 Lagerstroemia fauriei | reverse complement strand
TATTCATAAATCAAGTAAATTAATTTTAAAATGTATAATTATATTGTATAATAATATATAAATATGAGCGGAACGGGCCGGGGCTCAGGCCCACCCTGACCTGTGCACGGGTCGAGTAAAACCCTCCCCAAACTGGCGGCGGGGCGGCGGGTCCGGGTCAGTTTCGACATCCCTACCAGGTACACTCAACAAAATATAACACTAACACATATAATATTCAAGAATCCAAACATTAAAATATATAATCGTACCATGAACAATCAATGATCCAAATAACAACACATATAATTGGGACCTCATATAGGTACTTGTTCAATATAAATAGATTTATCTATAGTTTAAATAGATTCAAGATTAATAAAAATAGACCAAATTTAGTAAGAATAGTAACGCATAACAATCCAACAGTTCAAGCCAATATTCGATCAATTCAAGTAATAACACAATGACTCAACCATGTGAATCCAATAACTAATTTTTTTCTCAAAAATAATGAGGATTCCATTCATTACTTGAAAAGAGTACATGGAAAATGCTCAAGAGAGCCGAAGATTACATTAATGGAAATATTGGAGGGATCCTCCTAGGCAAACCACAAAGGAAAATACATCAAACTAAGCATAATACAATTGCAGCTAGCTACCAAAGCTCCGATCAAAAACTCCTACAAATCTGGATAGACACTGATAAAAATCAGGAAGGAGGGTCCTACACCATTAGTCTACCCAGATTTCAATCTTCTAATAGCGACACACATAGGCAATATCACTATTAGAGCAAAACATGAGGGTTCTTGAACCCTGCTCGTGCGCTATGGGCTTTACCGCATCTGGGCTCTGATAGTCCTCCTAACCCTCGTACTCCTTGAAGGATGGAATGATGGGAATCCAATTACGTTTGGCCCCTTCACTAGCCAAGTGTTGCGTAGGGAATAAAGGTGAGATCTAGTCAGATCTTGAGAGCTTCGAGCAGATTAGCTCTTGAACAACCAGATTTGAACTAGATTAGGTCACTAAAAACCAGATCAGGTCACCAAATAACTAGATCTAGTCAAAGCTAGGAGGATTTGAGCAGATCTTGGCACATTGTCGCACGATCCTTCTTCGAGAGGCTACTCGGAGGGCCATATCGGAGAAAGCAAGGATCCGTCGCGCCAAAGAAGAAAATTAAAAATCCGCAGAAGAGGGAGGAAGAGGAAGACTACATGCCGACGGAGAAGAGGAAGGAGACGGACGGGGCATTTGGGCAAAAGCCACCAACGCCGACGGTGGAGATATTTATGGCCATAGTCCAGCGTTTGGTGGAGACTGCATGCCTAGCCTTGAGGAGAGGGGGCCGATGCGCCCAGCTATGTGCCAGCGGAGGGATTTCTCTGTGTTGAGGACTTGGGAGGATGATGAGAGAGAGGTAACGAAGAGAGTGTGAGAGAGAGAGGGGGTCGTTATCACATGGATAGTTAAATCCAATAACTAATTTAACTCAAAGCCATGACAATTGGAGCAAAACGATTCAACTATCCAAACAACAAAACACATAATAGGGAACCTCGAATAGGCCCTAGTGCATAGTGATTAGGTCCTGGTGTAGTATAAATAGGTCCCGGTACACTCACTATCATATTAACACATAGCAATCTTGCAAAACCAAGCCATCTTATTCCATCAACTCAAGCAATAACGCAACGGCAATCAATAACATATGAATCCAATAACTAATCCAACCAAAAGTAACGACAATCTGAACATTAATGATCTAGCGATCCAAATAATAACACATACACATAATAATCCTATAAAAACAAGCCATCTTATTCCATCAATTCAAGTAACAACATAATGGCATATCAACAATGTGTGAATCCAATAACTAATCCAATCAAAATTAATGGCAATCGGAGCATGATCGAAGGATCCAAATAATAATACATATAATGGCGGACCTCAAATAGGTCACGCTTCAATATAAATAAGTCCCCATATATTTAAATAGTTCCTTGCTATAGATGTCTGAACTTTGGGAGCCCTCACAAAATGAGTTGGCCAGTGTGATAGGAACCCCAAATGATCACAAAGGCACATTCTATAGAATTACTCGAAATGTGACAAGAGTAAGCATTGTTACTCTCCAGACAAGCATGGGGATAGTGAGCCACAAAAGAACCAAGAGGAACAACTAAGTGAATCCTAGAATCATACAACTCTAGTGTCAGAGTCGAACGACTCTAGTTCTAAGTCAAATGACTCTGCTTATGGAGTAGAACAACCTTGATTTCATAGTCGCATGACTCCCCTTCTTGACTCAAACATTGGTCAAGTCATAGTTAATGAATGCATAGGTCCTCGAAAATCCTCACATGGTATTATCCAAAGTTAGAGCAGATCGACCTTAGAGCTTGGGCCCCCTAAATCTGGCCTTAGAGTTGGTCTACAAATAGAAACCTTGCCACTTCGGGAAGGGAGAGAAAAAGGAGGAGGAGGAGGACGCCCGGATGACAAGAAAGAAAAATAATCAGTGCATGAGGGGCATTGATGCAAGACCAAGATAGGTATTGGAGGGAAGACACCATCCAATCTATCCCTAATTGATTGGGATCCGAGCACCGAGCCATCTACAAAGTAACAATCCTACTCTTGTCTTGTCCCAAGTATTTTTGAAAATTGTATTGTCACTGCTACCATAAAATCCGTTGTATGAGAAAAGTCTCATCGCACCAGGATTAGATCTTTCTGTTATACAACATTGATTTAAGGAAATACATGAGATAGGGCTATTAAAGATATTGCTAGAAAGCCAGCACGCCTCTCAAGATTGCACTATCATGTGATACTTCTGTGGGAGCTGTGATGGTAAAAGGCTTCATTTACAATTTTTCTAGAATATGACATTCGATTCAGTACTGCATTAGAACCGGTAGAATTATTGGATGATTTGCAAAGCCGAAGTTAGTATCATGTAGGGTTCTAGGTATAAGAATGGTTATCCGCTACATGATATGTATGAGCACATCTTTGCATTTCCTTGATTGTACACCATTTTACTCCTACTAGCATACCAAAAATAGGTTCTATGATGCTTATCTCTAAACAAACCAAGATTCCATATGAGATAAGGATACTGAGGCCGGCAATGCCTGTCTTGATTAGGATGCTATCCCGCATACCTTCCCGATCGGGTACCTATTTCTCTTACCCTGAATCTATCGACCATTTGGGCAATGAGAGTCAAGTTAATCAAATTGGGAAAATCTCGCAAGGGACCGGATAACAGTCCTGAGCAGCTCCTAAGGTGGGGACTCTGATAACACCTTCCATTAAGTCCAATGTGTGGCTCTTAATGATTCCCCGATAGTCAAGAGCGAAAAAATGAATTTTCTTGAAATTTGGACTTTAAAATAGAACCTAACATTTTCCAAAATCGATCTTTGTTTTCCCTCTCAAAATTAGAAAACATGAGCATGGTTAACCTACCGTCTTGCAGCAATTCTAAAAAGAATGTAATAATTTCGAAACTGGTCCCATAGGGCAATTATGTCTATCCCCGCGCCTTCTATACTAGCACACTCATAGTATATATAATACTAACACATAACAATCCAACAGATTCAAGACATCTTATTCCAACAATCTATGTAATAACATAATGACAAACCAACAATGTGTGAATCCAATAACTAATCCAACTCAAAGTAATGGTATTCAAAGCATAAACGATCCAATAATTCAAATAATAACACTTATAATAATAGGTCCAATGCATTGTAATTAGGTCTTGATATAGTATAAATAGGTACTAATACAGGATAAGTAGGTCCTAGTATGCTCACTATCAAATATAATACTAACACATAATAAATGATTCAGTAAAACCAAGCCATCTTATTCCATTAATCCAAACAATAACATAACGGTAAATTAATAATGTGTGAATCAAATAACTAATCCAGTAAAAAATAATGTCAATCGAGCATTCACTCCAATGATCTAAATGGTAACACATATAACAGGGACCTCAAATAGGTCTCAGTCCAGTGTAAATTGGTCATGGTATAATTTAAATAGGTTCCATTTTAGTAAAAATAGGTCTCGATACACTTACAATCACATATAATACTAGAACATAACAATCCAGCAAATTCATGCCCATCTTATTCTATCAATCCAAGCAATAACACAATGGCAAACCAACAATGTGTGAATCTAACAACTAATCCAACCAAAATCAACGACAATCGGAGCATAAATGAACCTTAGAATGGGTTTGCCTACTCAGCAATGGAAATGAGGGAGGGAGATAGCTAGCTGTGATGGAGATTGAGTAGGAGGACAACTTAGGACTTTTGTGCAAGGAAAGACCACCTTGGTACAGGATAGGGCATATTGAGTAGGAGGATAGTGTGAGGACAAAGAGGAGAGGCAGAAAACCCTTTTGTGTAATGAGAGGAAGGAGGATGTGTGACAAGAAAGGGCTTTGTGACGAGAGGAAAGAGAATGTGCAACAAGAGGAAGGAGGATGTGCGAGGAGGAAGAGCTCCACAATAGGGAGGTTAAGGGAAGGAACAAAGGGATATATGAAGGAACAAAGGGCTCTATGAAGGAGAAGGTACAAAGAAGGCAAGAGGCAGAATGGAGGAGTTAAGGGAATTGGGGCAAGATTGAAACAATTTTGAGAATATGTGAAAGAAGGGAAATTCTTAGGTGATTTTACTATGTCATGTGACGTGAGAAAACACCAATCAAATGTGATAAATGAGTAATCAGTGTTAATTGCCCAAGAAATTATCATAATTATTACTAATCAAAGCAATTTAATTAGTTCTTACTCATTACGTTATTGTGAGAGAATGTCATCCAAAAATTTTTGTGAAAGAAGCATTTTTGGGATTTTTTTAAAAACTTGAACTCTCTCTCCCTTATGAGTTGGTGCTATTTTTAAAAGTGCTACAATTTAATGTTAGTTATAAATGCAGCTCTTTTATTTGGTGTTATTTAATTTTTTCTCTCTTTAAACATACAATTTTTTAAAAATTATTTTTAAAATACAGTATTTTTACCTCCAAACACGAAATCAACCCCTTGTACCATTATGATCCCATTATTTACGCTTTGCCTCAAATACTGAGTGCTTCAGTAGCAATGACATGATTGGTGGGAGTATGAAATAATATTAGAACTTAAAATAATTGGTCACTTTTGCCACAACCACAGATGTATGGATAGAGGCAATCAAATGCATGGATAATTAATCACACCAATAGTAGTATTTTCATCTATCCATGATCTTGGCTAAAGATAAACACGAATAAAGAAGAAATTGTACACACCATAGGTTTTGGAACAATGATAGAATGTTATTCGTATTTCTATGATTAAAGGAGGTCCGACATTTGTAATTCAAAGGCTCACAGGAAGATTATCAAAATATACAGTTAAATCAAAAGAGACATTTTAAGAATAGATAACACATCTTACACAAAAACTTCACCAATAGTACTTATATACATTAAAACTATCAACACATTCAATTTTAATAAAACTTACTGCAATATTCTTAAGATGCAATATTTCTAAAAAATACAGAATCAAATTTAGAAAATTATAGTAATAAAATCATGATAACTTACTCATAAGACATATGTAACAATTATAAAGAAATATTGGCAGAGAATACAAAGGGAAACTGCATCGGTGATATAAAGTTTTTCAATATTTTTTATATTAGTACAAAAAATCTTTTATTACTTGATTGTGTAAAACCTTTTAAAAGTATTTCACTTTATTAGAAATCGCCAACTATCAACTAACGCTATTAATTTTGAAAAATTACATAAAATTTATAAAATTCTTTAAAAATTATAAATTAAAAAATTTTTAATGAAAAATTGTAAAACTTAAAAATTTTAAATATATTGTATAGAATTCAGTGAGATTGTAACAAGTTATTAATTTAAAAAATTGAAAATTTTTAATAAATAATAAAAATTTCTAAAAAACTTTAAATTTGTAGATTTTTTTTTAAATAAATTGCAAAGAAGCAAGCTTATATGAAATAATGTTAATAATGATCTTAGCAAGCTCTACTGCATCACGAGTTCTTCTATGAAGCAACCTACCATTTCATACATAAACATAAGAGGTCCAGGCTAATTTTTTGACAACCACATGCAAGCTTCTTAAGTCCAACAAGCCATAATGATTCTGAAATCCAGTTCCCTATTGGGTTACAAATGTCGATCTCCTGAAATACCATGAACCAAATGGAACTACTAAACGAGCAAGTGAATAATAAACATTCATATGAATGAAGCCCCCGGAACAGAATTCACAATGAACTTAGGCGATGCACGAGTTCCACCATGCCAATCTAGCCTTAGCACCCAATCTATCCAACTAAGCAAGCTAGTAAATAAAAAGAGCACCACAAAATATTACCCAGAAACCAATTGCACCTTGTCCATCGTTGCCTAATACCTTCCTCCACTACGCTAGGTAAAAACCATGAGTGAGAATTCACTCTACTTATCTGCATCAGCAACCTGCAATCAAGAAGCAAACAAATGCACCATAGTGGTCGGATCTCCCGCAATTCTAGGCCAATGCTGGGACCGTCCATGCAAAACGACATTTACCAGTGTCATTGCTAGAGTAGATGAAAAATTGCGATAACCATCCAAGCAAAAGTAAATCAAAGGACCAAACAATAACCAATTATGATGGGCCAATTTATCAAACTAATTTTATCGACTACGATCAGATCAGTGCCCGACTGATTCTATTGTGGACTACAACTGTGCTACACTAGTCATTTACTAATGTTAGTTGGTAGCAGTCCACTTTGTTCGGTGACTGCGCTAGGCTCTAAGAATCTCATTCATTGGTTTGTCCTTTATTATTTTATTTTCACTGAAGTTGTATATATGATGGGCATTTTCTCTGTAATAGACGACTGTGAATAGAAAGAAAATTGTTCTTGCCATCCTTCATTTCTTTACATGGTATCAGAGCCTTCCTAGATTTTTAGCCACGATGTCAAATACCAGAAAAATCGAATGCCCATCCCCATATCAACTGAGTTCTTCTGATAACCCAGGAGTTCCATTGGTCACGTGTTTACTTATTGGCGACAACTATTCCACCTGGGCACGATCAATGAAGAATTCTCTCAACACCAAAAATAAGCTCGGGTTTGTGGACGGAACTCTGACAAAGCCAGATGCTGGAGATCCAGAATTCCAATTGTGGACCATATGTAACTCCATGGTCATTGGTTGGATTACCAATTCTCTTGATAAAAGCCTCCAAAGCAGCGTCACGTATGCGGTTGATGCGATGGCCTTATGGGATGACTTAAGGGAGCGGTGTTCTCAAGGAAATGCTCCATGTATTTTTCAACTGAAGACTGAGATCAACAGACTCTGTCAAGAAGGAATGTCAGTAGCTTCGTACTACACCAAACTAAAAGGACTTTCGGATGAGATTGATGATTATTCCCAGAAATCAGTTTGTACCTGTGAAGCCGCGAAGGATGCATCACAGGAAAAAGAAGTGGAGAAGCTATATCAGTTTCTCATGGGCCTTAATGAGGAGATGTTCGGGACAATTCACTCCCAAATTCTCAGTTTTGAGCCTCTTCTGAGTTTGAGCAAGGCATACTCCATTATAGCCCAGGAGGAACATCGAAGGTTATTGACCACTAGACAAGGAGAAAAGATCGAAGCCAGTGCCTTCTACGCCAATAAAGGAGGACGAACAAATGGAAGAGCAAATTCCGGAGCAAGAACAAACCAAGGAGGAAACAGAACACAATGTTCTCATTGCGGTAAAATTGGTCATGAAAGGAGCTGGTGCCTGGTGCTATGAATTGATCGGGTATCCCAAAAATTGGGAGCAGAGAAGTGGAATGAAAGGGAAGAGAATCAACAAGGCTTCTAGTGTCGTCACTTCTATGGAAATAGAGAACCCTCGAGAAGCTGAAAATTCATTGTTAGGTCAAGGAAAAGAAGAGCACCATGTGGCAGGAGCTGCAGCAAGTATTCTTCAAAGGCCCATCACTGGCAGCAGCAAGGGAAAGGCCCATATGCACCCTGGAAAATGGATAGATCGAAAGGAATGGCCCATCAAGTGTAGCGAGTCTCTATGAAGAATAGAAAACAAGCTCATTGGTTCCGAATGTGACCAGTGAACAATATGAGCAAATATTGGCCTTAATTAATAGCTTGAAACCTCTATCCAACGAGATTTCAGGTAATAATTTTGATGGATTCTCGTCTATGGATTGGATTCTTGATTCTGGGGCATCAATTCACATGATTGGGCAATTGGATTTTCTCAATCAATCCAAAAGCTTCAGGTGGGAGTATCTATTCAGATTCCAAATGGAAAATTGGTATATGCTGAAATGGTGGGCCAACTTTACTTCAGTCCAAAATTAATTTTGAAAAGAGTACTCTATATTCCTGGGCTTGCATGTAATTTGATATCAATTGGCAAATTGACGAGGGAGGCTAATTGTTTAGTGGCAATCTTTCGTGATTATTGTATTCTGCAGGACCCTACTTCGACGATGCCAATTGAAGTGGATGAATTACGGGGAGAAGTCTATCATCTCCGACAAGTGGTGCTGGCTTCTTTTGGTGCGGTCATCAACACTAGGAACTACGAATTATGGCACAAGCGACTTGGTCACCCATCTCGTCAAGTAATGAACTTGATTTCTGATTTTTCCGATAGATAAGATGGATAATGGCATTTGTGATATTTGCATGTCAACTAAGCAAACTCGATCTCCATTTCCAGTTAGTGAGAATAAAGCTTCCATGTGCTTTGAGATTATCTATTGTGATAATTTGGGGTCCTTATAGCATGCCGTCTTTATCTGGTGCACATTATTTCCTAACAATAGTTGACGATTATAGTCGAAGTGCATGGTCTTTCTTAATGAGAAGCAAGAGTGAAACATACAGCCTCTTGGTGAAGTTCTACAAAATGGTATAAACACAATTTGGGAAGAAAGTGAAGACAGTTAGAAGTGACATTGGTCGTGAATTTGTTTCTAGTCAAATGCATTCATTTTTTGCTGATCATGGAATCCTGCATCAAATCTCTTGTGTTGACACTCCACAACAGAATGGGAGGGTTGAAAGAAAATATCGTCACATTCTTAATGTGGCAAGGGCTCTAAGATTTCAATCAAACCTACCAATGAGGTTTTGGGGAGAATGCATATTGACAACTACCTATCTCATCAACCACACACCCACATCACTTTTGTTTGCAAAAACTCCCTATGAAATGTTGTTTGGTCGTGCACCGCGATATGAGCGTATTAGGATTTTTGGGTCTATTTGCTATGCACATCATAAATCTCGAGACAAGTTTGACGAGCAGAGTAGAAAATGTATTTTCATTGGTTATCCATTCGGACAAAAAGGATGGAAACTTTTTGATCTCAATACGGAGGTAGTGTTTGTGTCAAGAGATGTCATATTTCATGAAGGAGAATTCCACAAGTTCAATGAGCACTTAGACAACTCTGCCACGGATTCGAGAAGGATCATTTCTCGTGAGAATGGAAGTAAGGGGGAGCAACAAATCTGTGAAGAGAATGGTCTTAGTAATTTGGCAGCTCATGACTTACATGATGGGCCAGAGGAAGGGGAAGAGCAAACTCATGGGCCCCCGGTCCAAAGGACTCAATGTGGAGAAGAAAATATAGAAGGAAATGGGCCCATGGCTGAAACTGAAATGGAGAAACAAGATGCACAGAGTAGACCTACCAGAGAAAGACGTCCTCCGACTTACCTTCTCGATTATGTATGTCATGCCATTCATGTCAACGACCCCTCTCCCAACTTCAAAAATCTCACTCCTTTGGCTAACTCAGGTATGGTCTATCCCATAGAAAGTTTTGTCTCTTATGAATGTCTCACCAACTCTTATAAGGCTTTTCTAGCAAAACTTGATAACGATGTTGAGCCTAGAAGTTATTCTCAAGCCGTGAAGGACAAGAGATGGCGAGATGCGATGATAGAAGAGCTTAATGCACTCGCAGATAATGGAACTTGGATTATTGAGCCTCTTCCCCCATGCAAGAAACCCATTGGCTGCAAATGGGTGTATAAGATCAAACGAAGAGCCGATGGTAGTATTGAACGCTACAAAGCACATTTGGTAGCAAAGGGATTCACGACTCACGCAAATCAAAGGTCAAGATTTTCAAGAGACCTTTGCTCCAGTTGCTAAATTAGTAAGTATTTGTTGCCTCCTCACAATGTCCCTTTATAAAAATTGGGAGTTACATCAATTGGATGTTCATAACGCCTTTCTTCATGGAGAACTTGAAGATGAAGTATACATGCAGATACCTCCTGGTTTTTGGCATAAGCAGAAGGGAATGTTCTGTAAATTGCAAAAATCCTTGTATGGACTCAAACAGGCATCTTGAAATTGGTTTGCCAAGTTTTCTGCAGCATTAATGGGTTATGGTTTCATCCGATCAAGTGCTGATCATTCTTTATTTATACTTGATAATGGAAGTAACACTATGGTGGTTCTTGTATATGTGGATGATCTAATTCTAGCTAGCAACAATTTGGAGCAGTGTGCAGCTTTCAAGAAATATCTTTCACAGCATTTCCGAATTAAAGATCTTGGTCCTCTACGTTATTTCCTTGGGATTGAAGTTGCACGAAGCCCCATTGGTATTTTCCTTTCCCAACAGAAGTACGCATTAGACATCTTGACCGAGTGCGGCATGTTGGTAGCAAAGCCATCTCATTTTCCTATGGAACAACAACACCAATTGTCATCAAACGGAGGAGAACCATTATCTGATCCGAGCTAGTATAGATGTTTAGTGGGTCGTTTGATATATCTTACGATTACACGACCCGAACTATGCTACTCTATTCACATCCTTTCTCAATTCATGCAAAAGCCATGACAACTGCATTGGGATGCAGCCATTCAGGTTCTTTGGTATCTTAAAGGGAATCCTAGACAAGGCATACTACTTCGTTCTCCTGAGTTACTTGAGCTACGAGGATATTGTGATTCTGATTGGGCAAGTTGCCCAATGACACGACGATCTTCTACCGGTTATTTTGTTACCCTTGGATCCAGTCTCTTGGAAGACGAAGAAATAGACCGTTGTCTCCTGATCGTCTGCGGAAGCTGAGTATCATCCATGGCTTCCGTCATAACTGAGCTAATATGGCTACGAAGTCTTCTTCGATCCCTTGGAGTCGATCATCGTCATCCCATGCAACTTTTTTGAGATAATCAAGCCGCTCTGCATATAGCTGCAAATCCTATCTTTCATGAGCGTACGAAACATATAGAGATTGATTGTCATTTCATCCGTGATCATCTCAAACAGCGAGACATCGTTACAGCTCATCTTCCTACTCGGTTGCAGCTAGCCGACATATTTACAAAGGCTTTAGGAAGAGACCGTTTTCACTTCCTACTTGGCAAGTTAGGTGTTACTAATATACACACGTCAACTTGAGGGGGAGTATTGTGGATTACAACTGTGCTACACTAGTCATTTACTAATGATAGTTGGCAGCAGTCCACTTTGTTCGGTGACTGCACTAGGCTCTAAGAATCTCATTCATTGGTTTGTCCTTTATTATTTTGTTTTCACTGAAGTTGTATATATGCTGGGCATTTTCTCTGTAATAGATGACTGTGAATAGAAAGAAAATTGTTCATGCGATCCTTCATTTCTTTACAAATTCACAATTTTGGGCTTAAAATGATCCGTGCCGGTTCCAGTTCAACGATTCATCTTCCCCAACCCAAACCGCAACTGCCTAGGACCATAATATCTTTGTGCCAATTCCATGCCCAACCAGCCGGATTAATTAACATCTCTTTTTTTACCTAAGAAAAAAAAAATATATATATATATATATGGCATTAAAATGGTATAAAAATCAGCTTTAATTCACATAAGCTTCTTTCTCCGTTTCTCATCAAGAGTAATATCAAAATTTATATGAGGTTTTACTTGCTAGCTCATTCGCTCTTCCTCGAATCTCATCGGAATGACCTGAAATCAAGACTCTTTGCAAGCTTCAATTCAAGATTAAGAGAGCTTTCTAAGGAAGCTATGTAATAGTTATAGTAC
>JAOYND010027278.1:0-12137 GCA_025802135.1 Lagerstroemia fauriei | reverse complement strand
GTTGGGGCCCGAATTTTCTAGACCGGTTTTTTCCGCCTTAAAGACCATCTTGAATTTATCCCGAGACACATAAATTCAATTTTTCGGTTGGGGTTCGGTCGATTTTTTTGATTTTTCAGGTTTCTGATTTTGTTTTTACACCCCTAGTTGTGGGGAGAAATAGAATTATG
Organism: Lagerstroemia fauriei; assembly: GCA_025802135.1. NCBI lineage: Eukaryota > Viridiplantae > Streptophyta > Magnoliopsida > Myrtales > Lythraceae > Lagerstroemia > Lagerstroemia fauriei. The sequence continues at coordinate 11,967 of JAOYND010027278.1, read as the reverse complement.
AGGCATAAATAGTATTCAGCTGACCGGACCACTCGTTATCTATGTGTGAACGCCACGTAGGACTGCCGTTAGCCATGCCAGCAAGTTAACGTGCCACGTCAGCTGGTCTCGTTAGTTTTAACGGTTCGTGTCAAACGGGACTAACGTTCCATAGTTCGTGCCTTTCTGGGCCACGCCAAAAAATTTGTGTTAAAAGTGACAAAGTGACCAAAATTCAGACCTAAATAGACTATTAACCCTATAAAGTATCCAAAGTTGATAGGGATTCTAAGAAGCATTGCATATGATATTTAAGACGTTATCACCCGGAAATAATTAATATATCCAAAGTTCAGACAGTAATTATTTAAATTCAACTACACGTATCAATCCTCGTTTGTCACAATCCACCGTGCTCAACTTGGTCTCCCCCGTCCCTCACGTTCTATTCACTCTGTATCATCTCCCTTAACTCCCTTAACTCTCTTGAACTTTCTCTCTCTGTCGGTGGAGAGGAGAAGAACAGTGAATGGATGAATAAAGTAAAGGTACGGTGGAAGTGAAGAACAGTGAATGGATGAGAAATGTACGAGTGTCGGACATTAAAGGACCAGAAGGGAGGTGGAATACTTCCAGCCTATCTTTTGATCTTCCTACGGAGATAAGGGACCAATTGATAGGGATTCCAAGAAGCATTGCATATGATATTCAAGACGTTACCATCCGGAAAAACTCTTCGAATGGGCAATTTTCTACAAATCAGCCTATCATCTCACATGCAGTTGGAATTGACAGATTAAAGATGAGGGATGGAAGTGGATTTGCAAGAGCAACTCTCATCCTAGAATCACTGCAAGAAATTGCACACTGATATCGTCTGAAGATTATGGGCGAAAAAATGTTTGATTTTTTTGATGATAACATCCTTTATCGTCCAATTTGTGGTGATATTATCGACATAGTTGCAGCCAAGTACTGTCAACATATGCTTGATGACGAAAAAGGGGCAATAAGCAGCCAGAACTTGAGGTTTTCTTTGTGTTTATTTATAGTCTAACATTGGACGATAACTACCTAATTTTGCATACGTTTTGTGTGGTATCTTCGTTCATGTAAGTAGATGAAATTTATGTCAACATATTGTCCATTTGTCCCTCTTTTATTGGACGAAATTTCATCCCAACATGAATAAAACTTTGTGCACTTTCTATCCATCTATTTGGACGAAATTGTCCAACTGTCCTAAATTGTTCCTCCATTTATGATGAAATTTTATCAAAAAAATTTGTCAAATTCATTTTCTTCCATTGTAACGTAATTTAATCAAATTCTCATAATGGAAATGTAATAATAGTTAATTTAGTGGGAATAATATTTACAGTAGAAAATAAAATAATTATATGAAACATAAATTAATGTACAAAATATATGCAACCGCCATGCAAGAGGTAATTATATGACTGTTCAAAAAATCAAAAAGTGGTTCTGCAAAAAAACCAAAAAAGTCGTTACATTTTAGAAGCAAACTAATTACATCCGAGAATTTCCAAACTCCTACTCCCCAGTAATGAGTACTATTCATGTGCACTGATCATCTTTTTCTTGCTTTACAGGATGCAAGGCAAAAGTAAAGGCTCCCTCTTCTTTACCATGAGCAAAAATTAAGGTTACTTGCTACGTTTTCTCGAAGACAATGGCTTCCATGTGCATCCAATGTACAATATCTGGTGAGCTGTTTTCCAATTCGTACAATTCGGGGTTGTCCTTTTGTCATATTGGGTGTCTGGAGTTTAGATCCTTCACGGTTTCGATGAACCATCTCCCTCTTGCCAGTTGAAGGTGGGAAAAAACACTTCCCTCGGCACCTAGCCTACATCCTAATCACCGAGGGTTTCATCAAACTACAGAAAAATTAAGATCCTGCAGAATTCTCTACATGAAATTTATCCCTAGATACTGTCCTGGTAGTTCACCGGAGTTCGATTCCGCCAAATTTACCCATTAAAGTACCATAGATACTGCAATGGCCAGTAGATGATATGTTTTGTAAATGGGCTAGCTATTTCTTTTCAGATTCTATGAACTTCGATTCTGATATATGTAGGAGTTTCTTTGTTGCCGGTGTGCTATTTCCTCTGCACTTAACCAGTGCCCTTTCGGTGACATGTTTGCCGCCTGGCTGGGTTTCTAGTTGTGAAAAATTTTATACCCAGTTATTATAATTCATGTAAGAAATGTGCTTAAAATGGGAAAATTAGCTGTAAGGTAGTTATCCCGATCCAAAAATTTAATAGAATTTCTCCTAAAATTCCAACATTCTATATTAGAAATTAAACATGTTTAGTGATTATATGAATTCACAAAGGAAATTCTCTAAAATAAATAAAAATAAAAACCGATCGCAACCTATAATACAGAACTGTATAAATATTGAGAATAATGTCTATCAAAATCTCTAATCGATTTTCCACTATCAAAAAGTTACCTCAAGCTTATCTTATTTCTATTCTCATACCTAACAGCATATCTTCATTTTTCAATCCAACTATAATCCAATACTAAGCATCAATTGTCATTTCATTCAAACGTCGCAGGAGAAAATCTTCAGCGGAGCGATCATACTGCGTAGGCGATACTGATGTGGTATATCTATCTAATGAGAATTCATCATTTATGTATTTGTCCAATTATGATTAATAAATTTTTAATATTTTTTACCATTTATATATTATTTTCAATTAAGATTCACCATTTATTTAAGATTATATAATTATTGATTATTGATTATATGTCAAGTCCCGATTAAACAAATATATCAAATCAACATCGCCCACTTGATCTTGCTCAACTTGGTCTCCCCTCGTCCCTCACGTTCTATTCACTCTGTATCATCTCCGTTAACTCTCTTGAACTTTTTCTCTCTCTGTCGATGGAGAATGCCCAAAATCTTGGTCATCAACCTTTCGCATTTTTATTATTTTCGTTCTAAAACTTTATTTTTTGTCATTCACGTCTTCAACATTTTGAGTTTTTATCATTTTGGTCCTACAGTTACTTTTTCCATTTAAAAAAGCATATTCTATCTAAAAAAGAATATTACATATAAAAATCATTTTTCAAAAAAATATATTTAATACATGATTAAGAAAATATTGGTTACTAGCAAGTGTCACTTCTAAAATTAGAATTCATTTTTGAGAAAAATGCACAGATGGTGCATTTCCTTTAGGGAATATTTCATAATAGTACATTTCCTTTTTTTATTACATTTCAGTACATTTCCTTTATAAAATGTTTCATAATGGTACATTTCTTTTTTTGTTACAGTTTAGTACATTTCTTTTCAAAATTGTTACAGTTTAGTACAAAACGTCAAACTACCGTTAACACTGTTAATGTTGTTTTAGCATTGGTGACGTGGCGATCTGATATGGACACGATTTTTAATATTGTACCAATATTAAACAACATTAACGGTAGTTTGATATTTTGTACTAAACTGTAACAATTTTGAAAGGAAATGTACTAAACTGTAATAGAAAAAAGGAAATGTACCATTATGAAACATTCTATAAAGAAATGTACTGAAATGTAACAAAAAAAAGAATGTACAATATATGTAATTTTCCCTTCATTTTTCTCAGAATAAATCACAATTTTATAATGATAATAACTATTAGTCAATTTTGAATAGGAAATGTGTGTTAATTTTAAAAGAGATATGACAATCAGTAAAACCCTACCGATACTTTTCATTTTCATTTGTTTTTCCTTTTTTTCATTATTTTTTGATAAATATGTTTTGGTGAAAAATAATTTTTTGGATGAAATATTCTTTTGTTGGATGTAATATGCTTTTTTGGATGGAAAAAGTAACGATATGACTAAAGTAGTAAGAATTCAAAAAATTAAGAATACGAATGATAAAAAAATAAAAATTTAAAACAAAAATAATAAAAAAAATAAAAAATTGAACATCAAAAATATCATTTACCTAAAGTGGAAGTGAAGGACAGTGAGTGGGTAAATTATAAAGTAAAGGTGCGGTGGAAGTGAAGAACAGTGAATGGATAAGAAATGTACGAGTGAATGTTTACGAAATGTACGAGTGTCAGATATTAAAGCACCAGTCGGGAGGTGGAATACTTCCGGCCTATCTTTTGATCTTGAGGAAGCCATTATTTTACTTTTTAAATTTATAGTGAGTAATTAATTTGATTCTCAAAATTTAGAAGTTATTAATTTGGTTATCACTATTTAATTCGATCAGTTAATTTAGTCTGAGAATTATAAAACCGTTTATAGACGCTGACGTGAACTGTGACGGCTATTTCTTTGGGTCCCACATACCTTGTGACGAGTTATAAATGGTTGAAATTAAATAAATTTATCCAATTATTGATTACCATGTGGTATACCACCATCAACGTCAGCATTTATAAACTGCATTATAACGTTTGGACTAAATTGACTGACGGAACTAAACAGTAAGACCAAATTAATAGCTTTCAAAATTTTAAAGACCAAACTGATAGTTCACTACAATTTTAAGGACCAAATTAATGGTTTACTCTTTGATCTTCCTACTGAGATAAGGGACCGATTGATAGGGATTCCAAGAAACATTGCACATGTGATATTCAAGAAGTTACCACCTGGAAATACTCTTCGAATGGGCAATTTCTACGAAATCTGCCTATTATCTAGTATGCTGTTGGAATCGACAGATTAAAGATGAGGGATGGAAGTGGATTTGGAAGAGCAACTCTCACCCTAGAATCACTACAAGAAATTGCACTGATATAGTCTGAAGACCATGGACGAAAATGATAGATTTTTATTTTTACGGTAACATCCTTTTATCATCAATTAAACTTCCATAATTAAGTGAATGCAAAAATACTTGACGCAAAATTCTTCGTCCAATTTGTGGTGATATTATCGACATAGTTGCGGCCAAATACTGTCAAAATATACTTGATGACGAAAAAGGGCCGATAAGTAGCCGGAACTTGAGGTTTTCTTTGTGTTTATTTATAGTCTAATATTGGACGATAACTACCTAATTTTGCATACGTTTTATGTGGTATCTTCGTCCATGTAAGTAGATGAAATTTATGTCAACATATTGTCCAGTTGTCCCTTTTTTATTAGACGAAATTTCATCCTAACATGGATAAAACTTTGTGCACTTTCTATCCATCTATTTGGACGAAATTGTCCAACTGTCCTAAATTGTTCCTCCATTTATGATGAAATTTTATCAAAAAAAAATTTCAAATTCATTTTCTTCCATTGTAACGTAATTTATGCAAATTCCCATAATGAAAATGTAATAATAGTTAATTTAGTGGGAATAATATTTACAGTAGAAAATAATTATATGAAACATAAATTAATGTACAAAATATATGCAACCACCATGCAGGAAGTAATTATATGACTGTTCAAAAAATCAAAAAGTGATTCTGCAAAAAAACCAAAAAAGTCGTTACATTTTAGAAGCAAAATAATTACATCGAGAATTTCTAAACTCCTACTCCCCAGTAATGAGTACTATTCATGTGCACTGATCATCTTTTTCTTGCTTTACAGGATGCCTGTTGCAGGCAAAAGTAAAGGCTCCCTCTTCTTTACCAAGAGCAAAAATTAAGGTTACTTGCTACGTTTTCCCGAATACAGTGGCTTCCATGTGCATCCAATGTACAATATCTGGTGAGCTGTTTTCCAATTCGTACAATTCGGGTTTGTCCTTTTGTCATATTGGGTGTCGGGAGTTTAGATCCTTCACGGTTTCGATGAACCATCTCCCTCTTGCCGGTTGAAGGTGGGAAAAAACACTTCCCTCAGCACCTAGCCTACATCCTAATCACCGAGAGTTTCATCAAACTACAGAAAAATTAAGATCCTGCAGAATTCTCTGCATGAAATTTATCCCGAGCTACTGTCCCGGTAGTTCACCGGAGTTCGATTCCGCCAAATTTGCCCATTAAAGTACCATAGATACTGCAATGGCCAGTAGATGATTTGTTTTGTAAATGGGCTAGCTATTTCTTTTCAGATTCTATGAACTTCGATTCTGATATATGTAGGAGTTTCTTTGTTGCCGGTGTGCTATTTCCTTTGTACTCGACCAGTGCCCTTTCGGTGAGATGTTTGCCGCCTGGCTGGGTTTCTAGTTGTGAAAAATTTTATACCCAGTTATTATAATTCACGTAAGAAATGTGCTTAAAATGGGAAAATTAGCTGTAAGGTAGTTATCCCCATCCTAAAATTTAATAGAATTTCCCCTAAAATTCCAACATTCTATATTAGAAATTAAACATGTTTAGTTGTTATATGAATTCACAAAGGAAATTCTCTAAAATAAATAAAAATAAAAAAACGGAACTTATAATACAGAACTGTATAAATATTGAGAATAATTTCTATCAAAATCTCTAACCGCTTCCTCACAATCAAAAAGTTACCTCAAGCTTATCTTATTTCCATTCTCATACCTAACAGCATATCTTCATTTTTCAATCCAACAATAATCCAATACTAAGCATCAACTGTAAATTCATTCAAATGTCACAAATAGGAGAGAGTCTTCAGTGGAGCAGTCATACCACTTAGACGATACTGATGTGGTATATTCGTCCAATGAGAATTCACCATTTATATATTAATCAATTAGGATTAATAAATTTTTAATATTTTTTACCATTAATATATTATTTTCAATTAGGGTTCACTATTTATTTAAGACTTTTTATATTTTTTAAAAGATTTTTTAGGTTTTAATAATCATAATTATATAATTATTGATTACATGTCAAGTCCCGATTGAACGAATATACCATGTCAGTATCGCCTACTTGGTATGACCGCTCTAATTTTAGTATCTAATAGATTTCTACTTCTTAATTTTATCCAATCGAGACTAGAGAGTCAAATAAGAATGAATAATTAGAAATCATAAAAGAATTGAACTCAGCAGGAAGTAAGTCTCTTTGACCCATTAAAATCTGATCAAGATATGACTTGAACTTTTTAGATCTAAATCCTAACCGTACATTTTATATTTTCAGCTTTCTCCAATCTCAATAATTCAACTGGCTCATGCTCTCAAACATTAGTATAGTGACTATTTGAATTAACATATCCAAAGTTCAGACAATAATTATTTGAATTCAACTGGGCATACCAATCCTAGTTCGTCTTCGCAGCAGCCACTTCTCTCAGCTTTCTGTCCCTCGAGCTCACTCCACTAACTGCTCTATTCGTTTGATACCCCCCCACTCGATCTTGCTCAACTTGGTCTCCCCCCGTCCCTCACGTTCTATTCACTCTGTATCATCTCCCTTTAACTCTCTTGAACTTTTTCTCTCTCTGTCGGTGGAGAATGCCCGAAAGTGGAATTGAAGGACAGTGAATGGGTAAATTATAAAGTAAGGTGGGGTGGAAGTAAAGAACAGTGAAGAAATAAGATATGTACGATTGTCAGATGTTAAAGGACCAGAAGGGAGGTGGAATACTTCCGGCCTATCTTTTGATCTTGAGAGGAAGCCACCATTTTTATTCTTAAATTTATAGCAAGTTATCAATTTTGTTCTCAAAATTTAAAAGTAATTAATTTGGTCATCATTGTTTAATTTTGTTAGTCAATTTGGTCCGGATGTTATAACGCCGTTTACGAACACTGATGTGGACGGTGACGGTCATTTCTTTGGGTTTACATGCCATGTGGCGAGTTATGAATGATTGAAATTAAATAAATTTGTCCACTTATTGATTGCCACGTGGTGTGCCACCGTCCACATCAGCCTTCATAAATGGCATTATAACGTCTGAACTAAATTGACTGACGGAACTAAAATAGTGTGGACCAAATTGATAGTTTTCAAAATTTTGAAAACCAAATTGATGGCTCACTACAAATTTGAATATAAATTGATGGGTTACTCTTTGATCTTCCTACCAAGATAAGGGACCGATTGGGATTCCAAGAAGCATTGCACATATGATGTTCAAGAAGTTACCACCTGGAAATACTCTTGGAATGGGCAATTTCTACGAAATCTGCCTATTATCTGGCATGCTGTTGGAATCGACAGATTAAAGATGAGAGATGGAAGTGGATTTGGCAACTCTCACCCTAGAATCACTACAAGAAATTGAACTGATATCATCTGAAGGCCATGGACGAAAATGATTGATAAGAATTTTTTTTTACGATAAAATCCTTTTATCATCAATTAAACTTCCATAATTAAGTGAAGGTAAAAATGCTTGACGCAAAATTCTTCGTCCAATTTGTGGTGATATTATCGACATAGTTGCGGCCAAGTACTATCAAATATACTTGATGACGAAAAAGGGAGATAAGCAGCCGGAACTTGAGGTTTTCTTTGTGTTTATTTACAATTTAAGATTGGATGATAACTACCTAATTTTGCATCCCTTTTATGTGGTATCTTTGCCCATGTAAGTAGACGAAATTTATGTCAACATACTATCTAGTTGTCCCTTCTCTATTGGACGAAATTTCATCCCAACATGGACAAAACTTTGTGCACTTTCTGTCCATCTATTTGGACGAAATTGTCCAACTGTCCTAAATTGTTCCTCCATTTACGATGAAATTTTATTAAAAAAAATTGTCAAATCCATTTTCTTCCATTGTAACGTAACTTATGCAAATTCCCATAATGGAAGTGTAATAATAGTTAATTTATTGGGAACAATATTTACAATAGGAAATAATTATATGAAACATAAATTAATGTACAAAATATTCAACGACCATGCTAGAAGCAATTAGATGACTGTTCAAAAAACCAAATAGTGCTTCTGCAAAAAAACCAAAAAGTGGTTACATTTTTGAAGCAAAATAAGTACATCGTAGAATTTCTAAACTCCTACTCCCCAATTTCATCGTCACTCCCTTCAATAGTGGATCCAGAGCTGGTAGGGTAACATTGATCAAATTAGTCCTTAACACAATCCCTACACACATTATGCAGTGTACATTAATTCCCCGGAAGATTTGCAATGCAATAGTCTGGATAACATGAAATTTCTTATGGGGCAGCTCAGAGGTAGGAAGGAAAATGCATTGGGTTAACTAGCAAACTGTCACCCTACCTATAGCCGAAGGGGACCTTGGCATTATGAGAACGGAAGGCTGAAACCTAGCTCTTCTAGGAGGCTTCTCTTGGAGGTATAGAGAAGACAACCGCCCTTGGACTCGAGTGTTACGATTGAAATACAGTAGGAATGGAGGCATGGCTCGGTCTAGCAACCTTAATCAAAAGGCACTGGAAGTGGGATGCAAGGTTACTTCCCTAGGCACTAGATGGGTCATAGGCAATGGAGCGAGTATAAACCTTTGGGAAGATGACTGGAGTGGCCACGGACCCCTGAGGGAATATATTTCGGGTCCATTGATATTGGGAGAAGGAGATAGAACCGTGAACTCCATTGTGGGGGTTAATGGGAACTGGGATTTATCAAACTTATCTATATCGATACCCCCAGACATATGGGAACTTTTTAAAAGTGCCCCTAAAAGTGCCCCAATAAGCTTAACCAAGTATGTCAAGATAAGCTGGTATGGAAATTCTCGCCTACGGGTAAGTTTAACACTCGCTCAGCCTACAACCTACTATGCAACACTCCAGGAAACCAGTCCAGGAACTGGAGTTGGATCTGGGAGACACAAGCCCACCCGAGAGTCCAACATTTTACCTAGCTTTGTTGTCATGCAAAACTACCCACAGTAGCTCATCTATGTCATAGGGGCTTGGATATAAGCAGCCACTGCTAGATCTGCAATGGGAAGGAAGAGAACCTCGACCACTTGCTTAGGAAATGCCCAGTGGCCTGCCTATTCTAGAGGAAACTGGAAATTCCAGTTTCGAAAAAAGCCTTCTTCAATGCCCCATTTGAAGAATGGATCCGGGTTAATTACATGGCATACGAATCCCATGCCTTGAATATCCCATGGAAAATCTTCTTTCCTTTGGCACTATGGTTACTCTAGAAATAGAGGAACCACATCTTATATGACCAAGGCCGGATCAATGAAGACCTACACGAAACATGCAAGCAAAGAGCGGCGGAATTCTCAGCCATCTCGCAAAGGGAGCACATTCATTCTTATAGCAAAACCATTGCTGTAAAATGGGAGCTTCCTAGAGCAGGGTGGGATAAACTCAACACTGATGGATCAGCTTGTGGATGGCCGGGAAGAGCGGGAGCGAGAGGAATCATCAGAGACGACAAAGGAAGATGGAGAAGAGGCTTCACGCGTAATCTCGGGATAGCCAGCAGCATGATGGCCGAATGCTAGGCCCTTCGAGATGGCGTCATCCTGGCCAGGGAGTTAGGCATCCAATTTCTAGAAGTAGAATTGGATTCCAAAGTAGTTTATGACTTGTTTTTTGCTAGCTCTGAGGAGAACCATTATACCTATCATTACGATTGCAGGAGGCTCAGCCGGGAATTTTGAGGCTTCAAGATTAGGAACATCTACAGTGAGGCCAACGGAGCAGCTGATTTCCTGGCGAAATTTGCATGTGACAAGATAGGAGCCCTCGATGATATCATTGTTTTGATAGGCCTTTTGGCCAACTAACTAGTATCACCCTAGGAGATGTCCTAGGATTGGCCACCGAGAGGAATGTGGCTGTGAATGTAACTTAACTTGATGTTACTTTTAATATAATATCCACTAATTTACAAAAAAAAAGATCCATAATCAACATTATCGAGATGACGTGATTTATTGGGAGCAAGTATGACATATTAAAATTCGATGTATAAATCACCATTCAGGTATTAAAGCTTGCAAAATTTACTCTGAAAAAATTGTAAGAATTTTGCATGTGTAAAGGTCTGAGAGAGATTTACAAAACGAGACTATTGTGTATTACACTAAATATTTACTCCTTAATATTTGCAAAGAAAAAGCCGCATCACTTAGCTTTTTACTGTTTGGTAAGAAAAAAGTCATTTCAGGGAGTGTTTTTACTTGAGCAAAAAGAAGCCATTTGCTTTAGTGTTTTAGAAACGGTACTTAAAAAATATTTTAAAATGAGCTATTATTTAAGAATTTTTTTAAAATGACCGTACTTTTGCACGTTCTTATTGCCTATGAATTAGTACTGAGATTACTGGAGGCAAAGAGAGGGAAAGAGCCACGTGGGACTGACAGCATGCAAAATTTCTCCGTGTGCAAGCTGAGATTGCTGATAGATTAGTGTAATTATGGCAATTTGGCACAGTTTCGACAAAGATTATATGATAAGAGGATGAAATGGTAAGAAAAAGTAAGTTTTCGCCCATCCGTATCCAACTTGTATAGCAGCCGCCAATTCAGTGTTGTTTCATTAACATCACGTATAGCGTTAAATTCCTGATTTTCCTCCATCAGAGCAAATCTTATAAAGATATTATTAGATAAATTTCCTATCTAATTGGATCTAATCCGGATGAATGAACTAGACTAAGTAAAATTAAGTTGCCATATAGGGTAGAGATATGAATCATATTTACCATGAGATTCTTTTAATATATAAAATTATCTTATAGACATTTTAAAGTTATACTCTTCAAATTTAAACCATAATTTATGTGCATATAATAGTAACTAAGAAGTTGTACTTACATAAAACTTTATTTGTGCGACAATATGGAGCTAGTATTTAGAGCGAAGTTTCCAATCCAATGACATGAAATTTCGTATGGATAAATTATACAAAAATCACGTGATATACTCATTTAAAAAAAAGTCAAATATTTCAAATTCGAAGAATAAAATCATGAAATTTTATTAAATTAATGTTAAATAAAAATAACTTTACTTTTATCAATTCGTATGTACATATTAAGAAAAGACTACGAATGGCATATTGCGCAAACATATTGTTGATATACAATTGATATGATTTAATGAACCATTCCCGACTTGGAAATCTGAGTTTTAGGTCATTCTTCACATGG
>JAOYND010027173.1:0-12138 GCA_025802135.1 Lagerstroemia fauriei | reverse complement strand
AATGTTTCATTTTGAAACATTTAGGACTGACTTGCAAGAAACGGCAAACTTATAGGACTTCCGCCGTCATTCTCTCCTCAAAATAGTGCCTCCCGGAAATTTTCGTGAGCTAAATTCTGACGGGAGTAAGACGGTACTGCAAAAAGCTGCTTCCGTCTGGTAATTTCGGTTGGTATCCTCACGATATTTGGTGGAACATTTTCCCACCGCACAATTGTCACAGTATTCTTACGGTAATTTGAATCATAAATTAATTGATATTAGTGGGAATTTTGAAATCTAATCAATTGAAATTTGAAGCCCTCATTGAACAAACCCTCCTGCGATCAGAAGCCCTCCCTTGGTATGTCCTGTTCAAACTCAAACTAACCAGATTCACAGAAGAATGAAAAATTTTATAGCTGCTTGTTTGCACTTCTCCGTGATTAATTGATGTTGAAGCGTTTCTCCTTTTCTCCCCCCTGGCCATGCTCTAACAAATATTAATTTTTCATGATTTGGATTCGTAATAAAAGAACGTACTTTAACTGTTCGATGAAATGTCCAAGTTGATTTACAATTCTGTAGCTTTATGAAGCCATAAAAATTGGGCTCTCATGTTTGTTCCAATCATAACAGTTAAAGCTATGAAATATTCCTCTTAGTTGAATTGTATCAGAATGGGTTTTCATATATTCAAGGATATAACATATATCATCTATTATGTCTTGATCGCAAATTGATTATTTTTTTACCATCTGAACACTTCTTGCACCTTTTGTAGTATATGTGGGCTAGTTTGAGTTTTGGAGTTGTTATTTTTCAGTTTTTTTATTACAAAAAAATTCAGCTCCCGGGTAGTGACCGTCTTTGTTTGTTTCTTCTATTGGGTTGGTAAGATTTTGCAGAAATTTGCTCATACTTGGGGTGAAGGAGGTTGACTTTTCTCAATTATATTCGCTTCAAAATATCGTTAAGGATTTTGCTATCATCTCCATTAGTCTCAATTTCTAGCTAAGCTGGAACTTTTTATGCGAAATTTTGTTTGGTGACACATCATTAAAGCTAATATATGGTTGAAATATTTTACTACCTGTGTTGGTAGTGAAACTTCAATATTTTATTGATCAGGTGATGATAGGAATGATGTAATTGCTTGAGCTTTTCATGTTATTATTTTTTTTAAGATGGCAATTTAATGGTTTTGGCATTACAAAATCGATTATATTCTATTTTATTTAAACTATAGGAGAATGATAGCAGGGGTCCTATACTTTTATCATTTTTTACAATTGAGTTCTATAACTTTAAAAGTGGTTAATTCAGTCCTATAACATTGTTTCGTTAACCTTTAAGTCCGATTTGTCACTGTTCCGTTAACGGAACGGTAAACGTCGTGAATGCCACTTCAGCAAAATAGTAACGGTTCGGACTTAAAGGTTAATGGAACTGATGTTATAGGACTGAATTAGCCACTTTTAAAGTTATAGGACTCAATTGTAAAAAATGATAACGTTATAGGACTTCTACTGTAATTATCCATTTAAACTATTCTTGCAGGATGATGATAATATTAGCATTTGCAACTTGAGGAAATGCAGTGCAGTTAGATTCTAAACCTCATGAGCTCGTATTCTAGAGGCCCAGATACTAGTACTGAGCTGTGGATGATATATAAAAGGACCCAACTTTATTGAATTTGAGGTGTATTTTAATTGTGTTGAGAGGATTTTCAATAAATATTTTTTTGTATTTATATTTGATGGTCTAATTTTTGATATAGTTATTATAATTTATTGTCTCTTTGAATTGATAATTTTCTTGAATGGTGGGTACTACGTAAATTTTACTCCCAAAATTAATTAAAATTGTAATTTGAATAATCAATTTTGAAGCAACAAATTCTAATTTGCGTTTAAATTGACTATCTTCACACGTAATAAATATTGCACGAATTGATTCTCTAAATTCAATTGAAACCAAAGTCAAATTTCCGTCAGATTTCCATTAGCAATACTGGTTGAAATTCAGTCGGTATTAAGATTTCGTCATATTTGCTTTAGATATGTTGGTTGCAAATCAGTGGAAAAGTTGCATCAAATTTCCATCAGATTATTCTCACGAAATTTTCATGAGATATGTCTCCCAGAAATTTGACAGAACTTTCCAATCGATTTCCATCAGAGCTTGATTTCCTACTATGGGTTTTCCGTTAGATTGCATTCTACGGGAAATCGGACAGAATTTGCTCAATTCTGTCAGATTTCAGTGGGATTTCCAGCTGAATGGACTCACAGAAATCCTAAGATTTCTTGTAGTAAGGCTTGATCTAAATATTAATCTTCTTTATTGATATAATTTCTTTCCCATTGTTATTCGTAATACATATATGTAACTGCATGCATGGCACAGCATGCTCATACATACATACATACATTCATACATACATACATACTGCAATAATTAATCCCACATAGGAGATCGGAGAGGTTCACCGACGACGGCTGGCTTGTTCCATGCACATATTGATCCATGCATGCATGGGATGGTACGTTCAACTTTTATTTAGTTTATATATATATATATAATATATATATATATATAGTTGCACCGGTCATGACATGACTAGTGTTGTTCATCTCAGACTGACCCACCGAGGCCAATTAAGCACCCCCCCAGAGGTAAGTTAGGTGTAGCGTCGATGCCCACAGTGATAGGGCAGAGCTGGGAAAAAGAGGTAATGAGCACTGCGTTAAGGATGAGTGAGGCGCCGGACAGGCCGCGCGGCGGGGGAGCATTCCGGATGCACTGGCAGGTGGCATTGGCCCCGATGGTGGCCGAGAGCCGGGTTATGTTTTGGAGGCCGACACAGCAGTTACTTGACGGACGGCCGATCTGGATGCCTAATACTGGCAGGTTAGCGCATGCTCCGAGACCCACGGACACGAGCGTGCAATTCGTCTGAGCTAGCCTCGGTCCTCGCAAAGAGTCCGAGGAAGACAAGCACGAGCACGAGTGCTGCCTTTTTGAGCACGAACCCCGTCTTGAGTGATCCTTCCATGAGGGATTTTGGTTTTGATGATTAGCTAGCTAGCTATGGGGATTTGTTTGTTTGATGTGTGAGGATAATGGAGTGCAGGAAAGAGTACCCGGCCGGGGTCTTATTTATACAGCGGCAGAGGGGGAGGATTGTCGCAATTTGTCAAAGTGCCTAACCTTTTCGGATGCATGGGCCTTGAAAGAATTTTGAAAACCATCGTTGGTTTTTTTCTTCCACTTATAATGAAAAGACATGAGCCTAAAATGAGTAGAACGAAGATGGAATAAGAGGGATAAATAAAAAATCATATTGGTGAGATCGAATTCATGATCACCTTTAAGTCATTTAGTGAAAAAGATATCAACTGCATCAAACTCTCTTTCTTTCTTGAATGATCGTTGATTAGGAATTAGCTAATGTTAACGTTGTATGGTGTGCTAATTATAGATGGTGCTACCTACTCAAAAAAAAAAATTATCGACCGTGTTACCTGCATATTTACTTTTCCCTGCTTAAGCAGGCTACACTAGGATTAAATTCATATAATATATAATATCCGCAACAAGTCCCATTTAGAAAATGAAAAAAAAATTACTATTGATCGATTGATGTGGTTTAATATCTCTTTTTCTTAAATAAGATTATTTATTTAGATTTTGTGAATATCGATCGAACTCAAATATAGATAAGTAAGATTTCATTAGACTCATGTAGGATTAAAAAAAAAGAGATTTTTAATTAAGAAATTTGAAAATTTGACTTTTTTTGCCCTTAACAACAAAGTGAAAGATGGGTCATTTTGTATGGTGCGGGTATTATATAACTATTGTAGATCTCCATCTCAGATCTTGATATATACGTGGATACTTAAAAATGGTGAAAACCTTGCACACGCTGATATCTAAAAGAGATCTATATAATAAGATTGTTATGTATTTACACATTTAATATTTGTTCCATTATGCAGTTTCATCCTTCCGTGACAGAAGGGGAAGTGGGTGCTAGTGCTAGTCTAATATTAGAGTTTGCGTAATTAATTAATTTAATCTCACTATCAAATGCGTTAGACTCTACAATGGCTTTTTAAAAAGATGTTAATCGCCCCCAAAAAATAATAATTCACCAAAAAAAGAGACTTTATTTTACTTGTAATTAAAATCATATGTACATGTACTATTTAACATATTAGCCCTAATAGACACGCGTCTGAGTCGCGTAGAACTTCACGAGCCTCTTCAACACATAATCTCTTATGAAGTCAGTCACATATGTGCCTTGTATATAGACTTAACGAAAAGTCAGAGGAAGACAGTAAGGTCCTTAACCTAGAGAAGTTTGCCGGATAACTAAAATAGAGATTGGACCGACTGATTAAATGATCTAAGCTCCTCCTATATCCTGTAGAGTAGTGGCATAATCCTCAACATGATATGGGAAATAAGAGAATTTGAAATTAATTCTTGCCAGTGAGACTTTTTTTTAATACTAATTTTATTCTTTCTTTTCTTCTATTTTCTTTGAGATACATTTGTGTTGAATAAATAAATCACGGTTTATATTCTTTTTTCTTGATTTATCAACGATGAGATATATATGACTCAGATATATATCTTCTGTATGGAATTAACATCTCATGGAGTGATGATGCCTCCCTCATCCCTTTTTCTCGTGACTATGATCAGATTGCTGGCTTTGTGCTCAAAGAATGTGACGCGGAGACAGAAAGAGTCCAATCCTCGAGGAAAATATGGCAGGATAGAATAATAAAAGGGTACTTATGAACAATTTTATGTACGACGAGAGGTTATGGAATGATCGTAGGCATGACAAAGTTGTAATTGAATACTTGACGCCGAATCCGAAACGAAACGAAGAAGAGTCTTCTTCTTATACTTAGCACGGATTCTATTTCTAGATGTGTACGGAATCATCGTGGTTTTGGTCCCCAGTTTGGCGCCTGACAACTTGGACCTTTATGTGAGTTTAGATCACTATAGCTAGCTAACTTTTGGTATTTTTTTTAATAGTACAAGATGATATTTAAAAATTTAATAAATTCTGTTATATTAAGCTCGTAGTAGATTAGTCCACTAAGCCTCCCTCTCTATCATCATATTAATCGCTCTCTAAGGGTTTAGACCAACAATCGAGAACCGAAAACAACGGTGCCCTGCCTCTTAGCGAAGAATAGAGGAACTTGAGAATTCCACTTATCAAAGTCGAATCAGAACTTATTAATCTATGTTGGTTTTACCATTTCACCAAAACCTCCTTCTCCTCCTCCTTCTATGTTGCTTTTTAACAGGAAGCTGATAAAGAATCCCAACTCCATCTGATTTTGTCAATTTCCATTTCCAAAACAACTGTTGATCTCTCAGTTCCCCGGAGAGGCATAGCTGCATCACAATAAAGTGGAAAATGAGACTACCATCATACATAAGTTGTATCAGTATTGAGATATTATTTATACTATCATCGTCATCTCTGCCTCGATATATGCCCGAATGTGTTTATGCATGCACAGCGTATGTTCAGAATACAGCTAGCTAGTCCAACCTGCTCATGCTCAGTGCAGTAGTAACATATGCATGACCCCATGACCACCCTGAATACCATAGAAATTGTTACGCTTACGAATCAGAATCGAACTTGTATGAGCAACGAATAATTGATCGAGAGAATAGGGAAGAGAAAGTCACACGCTCAATATACGTAGTTCCGGACAACTATGGTCTGTACTCCACAGGCTAAGGAGGCTTAGCCGATATTCTTCACTATTTCAGATGGAGTATAATAGATCAACCCTCTCACAACATGCACTCTCCAAAAAAAAAAAAATGATCTCACTGTAGGCTTTTTGGTCTTATTCTCCCAAGGACCCGAAGATACATATTTATAATCCCAAAGAGTGCCCACAAGATACGTATCTTCTAGAGATATGTCGGTTACAGAAACAATATAATAATAAACTACCCAAAATATTCTCAAGAATATATTCTCCGGAATATTCTTCAAAATTATTATCACAATACAACAAAAACGATCCGGTCTATCCAAGCGGTATACAAGTAAGATCATATCACATATTAAAAACAACAGAGTTGTCCCACAGACATTCCTGTCTTGTTCCTGTTCTCATCAAAATTATGCAGTAATGCCATAGATGAAAGCTAGATGTAACATTCACCTCGATCACACGAAATGCAATACCTAACAGCTAGAACGCAACAGCAGCAACCACAGGTCCTGGTAAGTTTCGTGCATTAAGATCATACACAGGCCCGGCCAAGGCTTCCAATGCCACGGCTTTCCCCTATGCATCAGCAAAAGGCATTAATATTTGATAGTCCTTTTGCATAAAGTAAGTGTCTGATCGATGTTCCCCGCTATAATATGAGGCAGGGAGATCCAATTCCCAGCCAACATTTATAGTTGAAAGCTGCAGATGTGTGACATTCAGACTATCATTTTGTTTCCAAAACAATCATATCATACCTCACTGACAGTTGTTCCTTGGAGACGCATTAAACAGAGATGAAGCATCACGACACAAATCATCTCCTATATCTAACCCTGTGTCTATGTATTGTAACGAAATCAGCGAGGCCTCGCCAAGGAATGTGATGGAGGCTTGGCTTGGTTTGGTTGGTTGTAATAATACACCAAACCGTACGTGTATATCAGTGTACTTTGCAGACCTTCAACTTGAATAACAAAGCCAGACATGCGAGCTAGAACTAATAAGTCTTGTTTGTGTAACAGTGAAAATGCTTATGGAATGAGGTTAACTAATAAAACTCAACTATTTTGAAGATTTTATTATTATTAAAATGCTATGAATAAAAAACAATATTCAAAATAACCGAATTTGACGCATTAATGTCATCATATAAATACCATCACGTAGCGGAGAAAGTCTTGTACATCACGGGGTTTACCATGTCGACAATGCTTAGTGGTATCATAAACTAATATAAATTACCCACGTAAATAGATTCATAAAAGATGATTTAGACGGTAAAACATAAATTTAAAGAGTAAAATGACAATTTTAAAAAAATCTTAAAAATCCTAAAAATTAATTGTGTCATATAATGTGTCGACATTACTTTTCACTTACCGTTAATTGATGCCAGGTTATTTTATGGTTTCTTACATTTTTTTAGAATTTTATTTTTATTTTTAGGAGTCCTTTTATTTTTATAAAAGTTTAAATTTGTATTTTATCCTCTAATCTCTCTATCATAAATATGTTTACATGACTAATTCCCATTGAGCTTGCAACACCATACGATAAAACAGTGCTAATACGTGTGACATATATGTAAAATATATATTTGAAGTTGAGTGCATGATTGGTGATTTAAAATCACATGATAATCTCTCTTAATTTATCTCGCAATATAATTGTTACCGGAATCTGTCCTGTTTTAGGAGAGAATCTTGCGTGAAATGCGTAATATACCATGTGATAGTGCTAACGTGATATTACGAATCAACAAGATTAAATTATTTTAAAAATTTTTTAAATAAAATCTAAAAATAAAAAAAATGACAACTCTAAAAATAATCAGCATTACAAGACTTTCTCGTATAGTCATGTCATGAGGAAAAAACAAAATAAGAATGTACAGTAGTGTTTCTTTTTCCCCGTGCAGAGTTGGAGAGACTATTCTACCTGCCGAGTATATTATGAGTTAGTATTAATATGATATTATAAGATAATTAAATTAAATTATTTTTATAGTTGATTTTTTCTACTCTAGATTTTATTTTAAAAAATCCTAAAATAATTAAATTCAATTAACTCATAACACGACATCAATACTATTACATAAGATACATGTTACACACGAGACTCTCTGGTAGACTCCGGAGACAATTCTTCCATCTTCATCATGATCCCGCTGTTACCGCTGTATTAACTTAAGTGTCCAAATAAACGAGACAGTCTAGGGTGTCGTTGTACACTAGTATTTACTTCATAATATCAATCAATAAAATTCAATTACTTTCAAATTTATTTTTTTATTTTTACAATTTTATAGAAAAAATCTTAAAAATTAGCCGAATTCTGTTAGTTAATGACACGACGCAACCACACCGCTACGCAGAAAACTTGCGCCTAATAAAAGGCAGAAAGTTGGCCCGCCCCAAACACATAATATAATTCATTATTTTCTCATAATATATATTTCTAATAGATTCAACCCGAGACTCTTTTATTTTGGGAGAAACTAGATAATATTATCACACCAAATCTCATTTCCTTGGCAATTGATTATCTCAATTAGCTTTTCAAATAAAAATTGGAGACCACATTGCTTTACTCAGAGAGAAAAGCTATGTACTAATTACTTAACTGGAGATTGTTGAAGGGCTAAATTGTGTCGTTAATGCTAGTTAGAGTGCCAAGCAAAGGCATTTTGGATTTAATACCCACGATCCACATAAGCAATGCTCGGACTCGGAATCGACTAAAATTATCTCGTACCCAAGGTTAGGTCAGATTCGATTGCGAATTAATCATAATAAATAAGTCAGAGAAAATCTCATGGAATAACGGACCTAAAAGTAACAGCTTGGAAAACGGGGATCATATAACGACGTTAAGGTTGAGTCTTCACATCACAGTATCGACCATTTCCCACTAGCTAGCAGAAGTCTATAAATAGATCCACAAACACCAGAGCCCCATGCAACACACCAGATCTCTTTCCCTGCAGCTCAATCACTACGTGCTTCTGAGACTCTCTAGCCAAGTCATGGAAGTAAAGCTCTTCTCCTTCCTCTCCCTCCTCCTCCTCCTCCTCTCCTTCCTCTCTTCAGCCATAGCCGACCGAAGCCAAACACCGTTTGAGTTCATCAGCGGCCTCAGGGGATGCCACAAGGGCAACAAGACCAAAGGCATCCTTGAACTGAAACAGTACATGGAGAAGTTCGGTTACTTACACTACAACCACTCCGACCTCCATGCCCATGACGAAGAGTTCGACGATCTACTCGAGGAAGCTGTCAAGACCTACCAGAGGAACTACCATATAAAGGCCACGGGAACCCTGGACTCCAAGACGGTTTCCCAGATGACGCAGCCACGATGCGGCGTCCCGGACATCATCAACGGCACAAATTCGATGCATTCCAGGGGTGAGAAGAGGAGCCGCCGCCACGGGCCTGGGTCCCTACACACCGTGGGACACTACAGTTTCTTCGAAGGGAGTCCGAGGTGGCCAAGTAACAAGTACCGCCTCACCTATAGCTTCCTCGCCGGAACTCCAAGCCCTGCAGTAGGAGCGACGGCACGGGCCTTCAACAGGTGGGCCTCAGCCACGCACTTCAGGTTCTCCCAGGTCCAGGACTACAGCTCGGCCGATCTCAAGATCGCGTTCTTCCGTAGGGACCATGGGGATGGGGCACCATTTGACGGTCCGGGCGGTGTCATCGCCCATGCATTTGCACCCACCAATGGATGGTTCCACTATGATGGGGATGAGCGATACAGTGATGGAGCGGTCCCTGGCGCATTCGACTTGGAGACTGTGGCACTGCACGAGATCGGGCACCTCCTTGGGCTAGGGCACAGCCAGGTCAGGGACGCAATCATGTTCTCCGGCATAGGGACCGGGGTTACTAAAGGTCTGCATGCCGATGATATTCAAGGGATCAGAGCTTTGTACGGAATGTGATATATATCGAGGGAGGCTCGGTTGGTTTGGTTATATAATATATAATAAAATACATGCCAATGTGAGCGTGTGTAGCAGTCCTGTCCTCTAGAATAAGAGTGAGAGTGGTCATGTACTCACTGCAGCCAGTACTAGAAATAATAATATGACCTTTCAGAGTTATATATCCTTTTTATTTTTACTCTATTTGCTTTTCACAGTGATCTTTCAGATTGGTTGTTATGTCAGTCCATATATAATTACAATCTTATTCATCGGCATTTCCACACATAATGTACATATACCGATTCAATTAAATCTAAACAGCCTATGAGATGAAATAATGCTTTGGAATCAAATGCTAGGATGAGCCTATATAATCAGGTAGATTTTATCCTCAGTAAATTGATAGAACTCGAATATAGATTAGTTAGATTTTATTAGACTTATATATTATAAAAAAAATGGAGATTTTTAACTAAAAAAGTGAAAGATGGATCTAAATTGTGTAGAACTCCACGGCGTCGAAGGTTAGAACTTCCTTGTTTAACCCATAGCCTTTGATGGGGAAATGATAAGTAAGAGGAATGTGGCTATCCTTAACCTAGAGATGTTACTAGATAACTAAAATAGAGATTGGACCGACTGATTAAATGATCTAAGCTCCTCCTATATCCTTTAGAGTAGTGGCATAACTCTAATCACGGAAATAAGATAACTCTGAATTTAATTTTTGTCAATTAGAATTTTTGCACTCGTTTTATTCTCATTTTTCATTCTATTTATTTTACGTACTCGGGTCTAGTTTGTGGAAAAATAAATTAGATAATTTAACATTATTTGTCATGTTTTGATAAATCATTGCTAATTCTTCTTGAGATATTTGTGTTGAATAAATCACGGTTTATATTTTTTTTATTCTCTTTTTCTTCATTTATTAGTGGTGACGTACGACTCAGATATGCTCAGGGTGGTCATGCACATGTCACGGTTCACGTCCTTTTTCTCATGACTATGTTATGATTGTTGGATTCGTGCTCAGAGAACGTGACTTGGAGAGAGTTCAATTTTCGAGGAAATATCGAATAAATGGGGTACACACGAACAATTTTCTGTATGATAGGTTATGAAATAATCGTTGGCATAACAAAAAGTTGTTAGTTGAAGACAGTAATCCGAAACGAAGAAGAGAAATCCTCTTATACGTAGCGCGGGTTCTATTTCTAGATATGTACGAAATAATTATGAGTTTGGCGCCTAAGACCTTAATGTGAGTTCAGAGCAGTATAGCCTATGTTTGGTACTTTCGTTATCCACACATGCTACTTCAACCAAACCTTGTGCCAGATCGGACCACTAAGTCTCCCCACATCACCAACAGAGCCAAGTCACGCAACGAATACCCCCTCCTCCTGTTTTACGCTGCTTTTAACTAGAAGCTGATAAAGAATCCCAACTTGATTTTGTCAGTTCCCGTTCCCGCAATAACTGTAAGTGTACTTCCGCATAGAGACGTCTAGCTGCATTACATTAAAGTGGAAAATGAGACTACCATCATACATAAGTTGTATCACTATCGAGATATTATTTATACTATCATTGTCATCTGCCACAATATGTGCCTGAATATGTTTATGCATACATAGCATGTGTTCGTAATACAGCAAGCTAGTCCAAGCTGCTCATGTTCACTGCAGTAACATAATGCATGACCACCCTGAATACCACAGAAACAGCCCGCGTTATCCAGCTAGAGTTGTCCCACAGACATTCCTGTCGTGTTCCTGTTCGTATCAAATGCAGTAATGCCATAGACGAAAGCTAGATGTAACATTCACCTCGATCACACGAATGCAGTACCTAACAGCTAGAATGCAACGGCAGCAACCACAGGTCCGGGTACATATTCGTACATTTAAGATCATACAGAGGCCTGGCCAGGGCTTCCAATGCCACGGCTGTCCCCTATGCATCAGCAAAAGGCATTAATATTTGATAGTCCTTTTGCATAAAGTAAGTGTCTGATCGATGTTCCCCGCTATAATATGAGTCAGGGAGATCCAATTCCCAGCCAACATTTATAGTTGAAAGCTGCAGATTTATAGTTGTGGGACGGTAAAGGGTGTGATGAAGGAGGAGGAAAGGTGGGGAGGATTGGCTAGCTTGGGCCTGAGGTAGGTGGAAGGGAGGGAGCGGGGAGCTGCCAAAGAGGATGAGGAGGAGGACGGAGAGTGCGAGTAGATGAGCTTCGAGGAAGCTGAGGCAGTGACAGTGGCAGTGGCAGAGGCCGAGATTGCCATTGCAAAAGGAAGGTCTCTGGGGCTCGAGAGTGAGCTGAAGCTAGAGAGGAGACTGAGGGAGGGAGAAGAGAGAATGTGAGGAGGATGAGTTATCTCTGCAAAACAAAGCGGGCCTCTCGTGCAAATTTCTATCCACTTCTGCCCTGATTGCCTC
>JAOYND010027066.1:0-12139 GCA_025802135.1 Lagerstroemia fauriei | reverse complement strand
TAACAAATTGAATATAAATGGTTTATATTTGTTATCGGTTGCTAGCTGACGAGCTATTTTACACATGCCATTCAATAATATTTCAGTCTTTAATTAAAGCAAGCTGGTGAGGTATACCATACTGACTTGTGCGTGCTTGTAATTGAGAAATAACGTCTAATGTAACAATACCGTTCTGGATCTAAAACAAAGATGTCATGAGTTTAATTCTTATCGATGGAACTCTCTATGTTCATTTATTTCCTCTTACTTTTATTTCATATTAGATTTATATATGTTTAGTTTGTATACTGAAAAGAGTTGTATTTTTTAATCTTATTTCGCAAGACTCACTCCAATAACTGAGTCTTTAATTAAAGCAAGTTGATGATACATTGTTCTCTTTAAAGCGTGTGAATTATTCATCACCCCATGTGCGTATATTCATGGTGAAACTAGTCAGCCCTCTAATGGTTAATTTTGATTCTTGAACTAATCCTTCACCTTGGCTTGTATATATAAAGAAAACAGTACGATTAACACTTCTCCCTGCCCCACCGTCGCCTTTCCTCTTCGCCGGCCAGCAACCTCAATGGCCAACCTCAGCCATCCCAACTCGCCGCTTCCGCCACCGTCCTCAGAAGAACATAGGTTCGGGAACCAAGAGAATTTTCATCTTGACGTTGACGAGCTGATCTCTTCTCTCCCCAAAGAGAAAGGCTTTATCAGCCTCAGCCCTGAACTCACCGGAACTTCTGGTGCCCCACCAAAGCCATCCGGGGCGCTTTCTCCTTCTGCCGCCGCTTCGTGGCGACCGACTCTGATAGCATCCTCGCATCCTGGCCCAAGTCAGGCACTACATGGCTCGAGGCTCTTGCCTTCTCTACCCTCCGTCGCAATGAGTTCTCTCCCTCTTCATCTAACCACCACCCACTGACCTCTCCTCCAGCCCCCACGAGCTCGTCCCTTTCTTCGAGTTCACCATCTACGGGCAGGACGGCGAGCTGCTTGACATGGCCTGTTTCTCTGCACCAAGGCTCTTCGCCATCCACGTTCCATATGATTCGCTGCCGGAATCAATCGGCCAGTCCAGCTGCCGGGTAAGATAGCTCGTGCTAACTAACTAGAATACGGAAATTAATAGATCGAAATCCATTTATTGTAGTCTTTGACATATGTAGCGGGGGTATCATAGTCATGTATTACATTCTTTGGGCAGTCATGCAATGACTCCATCAACCTTCAAATGCTAAATAGGTGATTTATATTTGCCGTAACCCACTCGACACGGTTGTTTCATTCTGGAACTTCTGTACCAATGCATCACCGAGTCAATCTGGAGAGGGCAGTGCTCCATGGAAGAGTTTGTTGATTACTACTGCAGGGGAATTGGAGCGTTCGGGCCATTCTGGGACAACATGCTAGGATATTGGAAGGCGAGTTTGGAGAAGCCCGACAAGGTGTTCTTGAAATTCGAGGATATGAAGGAAGATAGTGCTGGGAACCTGAAGAAGATCGCAGAGTTCATGGGAGTTCCATTCTCAGAGGAGGAAGAGAGCAATGGAATGCTCGAAGAGATTTTGAAGCTGTGCAGTCTGACAAGTTTGAAGGAGATGGAAGTGAACAAAACCGGCAATTCGGCTTTCCACACGTACAGAACAAGAGCTTCTTTAGGAAAGGAGATGTTGGCAACTGGGTTAGTCACCTGACTCCTTCCATGGTGGAAAAGTTGAAGAAGACTATGGAAGAGAAGCTCAGTCCTCGTGGGCTAAAATTTAGGGTGAAATAGAGCATCTCTTTTGTAAGATGCCTACCATGCATATTGCAATAAATTGATGGGTTCTAAACAATGACGGTAGACGAAGGATATTTAGTGCTGGACCTGGGATCAGGAAGTTTAGGATCGATCCTTATCGTTGTGATTATTCACGCTTCTATATTTCCCTTGTTCATCAATCATTATATATTCTATGCTTATATGTCTCTTTTACAATAATGTTGATGTCTTACTGTGTATTTTACATGTGAAAAGGGCATTGAATCAATACGCATCCATGATCTTCAGTGATCTTACCAATAAATCAAGTTGTGCATTTACATTATGCGTGCTGATTATATATCGCCCAAGAGGTTGATGATCGGGTTAATCGCTTGACTTCTTTCATGGTGTCCTGGTCAAATGACTTGGGACAGCAGCCTCAGTTGGCTTCCCGATCGAGAGGGTCAGTCATGTGGTGACCGATGGAATGGTCCTAGCACGTGCCACAAAGAATTCATCCAAGCAGAAGCCTATCGACACATCTTTATTTCGCGGGGTCGCGGTATCGTCGGAGAGCGAAATATTGATATCGCCATAATTCTGTCTCAGAGGGAGTGCGACCCCATGCTATTGTTTGTATTGATGATTCTATACATTTCATAGTATGATTGAGCATTTTCATTGTTATTCTTGTTTTGATTTTACAACATGTATATGTTTGTTAATTAATTGTATTTATGATATTATTCTACCCTAGAAATCTGTACTCACCCGTAGCTCACCACTGCGACATTTTTTTTTTCAGCTAAGTTATGACGAGCCGCTTGGAATTGTTGTTTCGTTCGGGGATCAGTTTGAAGCCGCTTGTAGGTAGATATTAAGGGTATGCAATATAGATACATATAAGTTGTATAAAAATGTTACGACCCGGAAATTTTGGTACAGTTTTATAAGTGTTGATTCTAGAGATTTTCTGAAGTTATACGTTGGGATTTTTGTTGGTGATTTACAAAGGTTTATAACATGTTATATTTTTCTGATTTTGAAATATCCAAATTATAGGGGAAACTTTGTCGAATTTTCGGGTCGTGACAGCTTATGTGGTGACACTGGCCAATCATAATTAATTATCAACCAATCAAAATCAATTATCCTTAGGATTTTTTTTTTCATTTTAGATTTTATAAAAAAATTACATAATTAACTGATTCTAATTTACCGGTGCCACCACGTAAACACTGCCACGTGGTAACACCGTGGCATAAAAGACTCGTGATTCACGTGGTAATTAAAAGGAACTTTCATGACCCATGTCACAAATACCAGAAGTTTTGTCGGTAATGGATATTATTGTATCGTAAAACCTAACGGAATTTCTTCAAAAAGATTCAGACTTGAGGTCGGCCAAGGAGAGATTGCTACCTGAACTAAACGAGAAAGTCGTTTATGACACGTATTATCACGTGGCAGTACTTACGTGGTGACACCGGCCAATCAAAATCAATTATTGATAAATCAGAATCAATTATTATTAGGGTTGTTTTTTTCCTTTTAGATTTTATAAAAAAAATACAGAATTAATTGATTCTAATTGGCTTGTGTCACCACGTAAGCACTGCTATGTGGTAATACCGTGACATAAAAGACTCTCTCGAACTAAACTCGTCGAATCGAGAGATTGTTGGTGAGCTCAACTCACTATAAACTATTACACAAAGTATATTTCCAGAATTTATAAAGCACATGTATCTTATTTAAATACGTACGATGGGTTTACCTCGTAGAAGAATTTCTTTGTCTTTAAATGAGTGTAAATTTATTCATATACCATGTGGAAATATTCCTGTGAAACTAGTGAGACATCTAATGATTAATTTTGATTGTCCTTTACCCTGGCTCGTATGTATAAAGAAAACAGCACGATCAACACTTCTCCTTGTCCCACCGTCATCCTCTTCGCCGGCCAGCAACCTCAATGGCCAACCTCAGCCATCCCAACTCGCCGCTTCCGCCGCCGTCCTCAGACGAACATGGGCTCGGGAACCAAGAGAATTGTCATCTTGACCTTGACGAGCTGATCTCTTCTCTCCCCAAAGAGAAAGGCTTTATCAGCCTCAGCCCTGAACTCATCCTGTACCGGAACTTCTGGTGCTCCACCAAAGCCATCCGGGCCGCTATCTCCTTCTGCCGCCGCTTCGTGGCGACCGACTCTGATATCATCCTCGCATCCTGGCCCAAGTCAGGCACTACATGGCTCAAGGCTCTTGCCTTCTCTACCCTCCGTCGCAACGAGTTCTCTCCCTCTTCATCTAACCACCCACTGACCTCCTCCAACCCCCACGAGCTCGTCCCTTTCTTCGAGTACATCTATGGGCAGGACGGCGAGCTGCTTGACATGGCCAGTTTCTCTGCACCAAGGCTCTTCGCCACCCACGTTCCATATGATTCACTGCCGGAATCAATCCGCCAGTCCAACTGCCGGGTAAGATAGCTCATGCTAACTAACTACAATACGGAAATTAATAGATCGAAATCCATTTATTGTAGTCTTTGACATATGTAGCGGGGGTATCATATTCATGTATTACATTCTTTGGGAAATCATGCAATGACCCCCATCAACCTTCAAATGCTAACTAGGTGATTTATATTTGCCGTAACCCGCTCGACGCGGTTGTTTCGTTCTGGAACTTCTGTACCAACGCATCACCGGAGTCAATCTGGAGAGGGCAGTGCTCCATGGAAGAGTTTGTTGATTACTACTGCAGGGGAATTGGAGTGTTCGGGCCATTCTGGGATAACATGCTGGGATATTGGAAGGCGAGTTTGGAGAAGCCCGACAAGGTGCTGTTCTTGAAATTCGAGGATATGAAGGAAGATAGTGCTGGGAACCTGAAGAAGATCGCAGAGTTCATGGGAGTTCCATTCTCAGAAGAGGAAGAAAGGGATGGAATGGTCGAAGAGATTTTGAAGCTGTGCAGTCTGGCCAGTTTGAAGGAGATGGAAGTGAACAAAACAGGCAACTCGGCTTTTCCACACATACAGAACAAGAGCTTCTTTAGGAAAGGAGATGTTGGTGATTGGGTTAATCACCTGACTCCTTCCATGGTGGAAAAGATGAAGAAGACTATAGAAGAGAAGCTCACTTCTCATGGGCTAATATTTAGGGTGAAATAGAGCATCTCTTTTGTACTATGCCAACCATGCATATTGCAATAAATTGATGGGTTCTAGTCAATGACGGTTGACGAAGGATATTTAGTGCTCAACCTGGGATTAGGAAGTTTAGGATCGATCCTCGTCAGTGTAATTTGTTCACGCTTCTATATTTCCCTTGTTCATCAATCATTTTATATTTTACGCTCATATGTCTCTTTTACAATAATGTTGATGTCTTACTGTGTATTTTACATGTGAAAATGACATTGAATCAATACGCATCCATGATCTTCAGTGATCTTACCAATCAATCAAGTTGTGCATTTACATCATGCATGTTGATTATATATCGCCCAAGAGGTTGGTGATCGGGTTAATCGCTTGACTTCTTTCATGGTGTCCTGGTCAAATGACTTGGGACAGCAGCCTCAGTTGGCTTCCCGATCGAGAGGGTCGGTGATGTGGTGACCGATGGAATGGTCCTAGCACGTGCCACAAAGAATTCATCCGAACAGAAGCCTATCCACACGTCTTTAGATATGCAGAATGGCTCAAATTGAAATCTAGCAATCGGGGCTGGGAATTGGCACAAAATATCGGTAAGAGTCCAAAACGTTCGTAATTGTGCAATGGGACGCCAAACTTTCTGGAACAGTACACTAAATTATGACGTTGGGATTCTGTAGGCATTCTTAACCACTCGTTTATATCCTTTTAAGGATAGAGAGATTCTGTATAA
This sequence comes from Lagerstroemia fauriei, assembly GCA_025802135.1. Lineage (NCBI taxonomy): Eukaryota > Viridiplantae > Streptophyta > Magnoliopsida > Myrtales > Lythraceae > Lagerstroemia > Lagerstroemia fauriei. Next base: position 6,503 of record JAOYND010027066.1, on the reverse strand, counting down.
ACTTTTGTACAACCAGTTCTTAAAAGGAAATTTTTGCTATATCTTTCAAAAAAAAAGAAAAAATCCTTAGCCTCTCATTAGAAAACGAGAAAGTCTTTTATGACACAGGTATACTACGTAGTAGTATTTATACGATGTCACGAGCCAATTAAATTCTGTTATTTTTATAATTTTTTAATAAAACCTAAAGGAGAAAAAATTAATCATATAAGAAAAAAAAAATAACCTTAAAATACATTAATTTAATTGACTCGTGGCACTATATAAATACTACTATGTAATATACCCGTGACAGAAAAGACTTTCTCCTCAAAAACACTCATTTATATCCTTAGATGTGACGGATAAACAGCACCTTTCCCCATTTGGGTTGGGTGGTCCATTTAGGCGTGAGGCCATAGTTCTCCCCAGGATGCCTTTATCAAAGCTGCAATGGTATGACGTCGTGTAGATCCAATCTTCAGAAATCGCAGATTTATCTGTAGGAGAAGTAATAAAAAAAATTACTATAATAGTTGTTATTTCAAATGTAAGAAGAGTAACCGATATGTCTTTTTTTTTTTTTTTGAGACGGGGTTTCCCGACCTTTGGCCGGACTAGTCCCCGTGGGCCCTCAAGCCATTGCCCGAGATCAACAGCACCAGCGGCGCCGGTCATCGGGGAGGGAGGTGCATCCTAGGGCCCTCCTCGAATTAAGCTTCACGGGGTGGGAGTCGAACCCGAGATCTACACTTCAGTGAAACGGAGCACCAGGAACGCCTCACCACCCCGGCTGCACCCTAGGATGCGAGTAACCGATATGTCTGATAATAAAAAAAAAAGAGTAATTGATATGGTAATTATTAAGTTCAAGATTGGTGAGCCCCACTAATAAGGAATGAAAGTATGAAACTTTTCTAATATGCATTCGGTACCTCATTTAAAGAAAAATGTACATAATATCAACTAATTCACATCGATTTATACTGTTGATCTTCGTTCTCGATTACTTATCAATCCTTCTTCTGGGTGCTGCAGCCTGCAGTGTTCATAATTCATTCACTCAAACCCCACAGCCTCAATGGCCGACATAGACCGTGTCCCAAGCTCACCACCGCCACTACCGTACGTCTTCATCGAAAGAGCACAAACTAGACAACTAACACATCCATGAATAGATTAAAATATTATATTCTATATACTTTTTTTTCCGATATTCTTTAATATTTTACCAAATATGGCAATTTCAATTTACGATATATATTTCATATAAAATAATAACTTTCCATATGAAAAATAAAATGGGAGAATAACTTGCACATTGAGTATCGAATCTTCAATATTTAAGTTGTTAAAAAAAGTTTTGTACCACTGTACTAAAAAGGGTTAATCAGGACCTCATCTTTTTCGTTATAATCATATTGCAGAGTCATGTATGCATTACAAGACAAAAAGGAGGAACATGGATATTTTGTAAAATCACACTCATAACTTATCATATAAAATATTATAATATTATATTTTCATCTTAATAATACTCAGAGAAAATGCCTCTCGTTTCTATGTTCCTTAGGTTTTAAAGTTTATGTCAATATATAAGTAATAGTCATTTTTTTTACGATAGCTATATATGCGAATCATCACATTAATTTGACTGGTAAGCAGAGTGTATATGTATGTCAACCCCTGCACCTCGATAAACATCTTCGGGCTATTGCCTGATGCTCTTGCCGACTGTACCAAACCGAGTTCTTGGGCTAACAATTACTGGTTAATATCTACAATTAGTAACTCGAAAGATCGAATCTTACCAGAGACAAGTTAAGGACACCCTAAGATCCGATTTACTCCATGACGAGCCGGCATGGTCTTCACAGAAGGTAACTCAAAATTTAGTTGGTTTTATCGTAGTCCTTAAAATCGGATCAGATATTAAATCAAATAAAGTGTGAATTTATGGATTCGTATAAGGCTGAAGTCGGTAACTGGATTAATATTCAAAGTTCACTAGAACGTTGGACATGTCCATGCATGCATGTACTTATGCAGGCATGCATGTAAAATTTGTACGTACGTGCCTGGGTATGTATATTTTTTTGGTGTACAAAGAATACATATATCTAGAAGTGGTAGAAGAAAGATGGGGTAAAGAGATTATGGAAAGATCCACACGTGAGATCTTCTTTTGCGGGTATGTATTTGACATGCAGTAGTTATGGTTTCTTAAAACTTAATGTATAATAAAATTTATGATGAAATCATTCTTACAGGTCAGCTCCCTATCTACACGAATTGCCTACAAACTTAGATTTGGTATTGCATGAATGGAGAAAATTTACTTATTTGTAGGATCTAATTTGTTAAAAATTAAGAAAGATGATTTAGAGCAGTTGGTACGGCTCTCGCATTATGACCTAGAGGTCCTGGGTTTGATTTCACTTGAGGGACTTTCTGTGTCATTTTTATCCTCATTCCTTCTGCCATTTTTAGGCATATGTGCTTTTTATGTACATCGAAAAAAATTGTTAAAAACTAGAAATATGATTAAAAAATGTGGAATAAAAGAACTCGGTATATGAACTTGAGTTTTTAGATGAATATAAGACCAACTTCGAATAGATTTAGGAGGGAATTTTATATTGTATTAAAATAAGTTATCGTGCGAGCTCACACCTTACTATATAATAAAAAAATAAAGAAAAGCAAGGCCCTGTGCAAGAGAGAAGCTAAATTTGTATCAAGTATTGGCCAGAGGAAGGAACAAAAGGTTGGCCTCATGTAACTTTATCCCTTCTCTCCTCTGAGTACAAAAGAAAAATACATCGAAATTAGTTGTTGAGAGGCGGCTATATTGCAACATGAAAGTGTGGGAGTGGAGAGGATTGAATCTTATATATTGGAAAGATGATAAAAGGAATTGGGATATATGAAAAAAAATTGGATACTGCCACAATCTTTTCGATAAATATGTGCTCAAAATCTTGTAGGTAGGAGAAAATTTTACAATTTTAATCCAAGTAAATGAACTATGCTCAAACCTGTATATATTGCGAACTAATTCACTTTAAATATTACGCAGTACAAGTAAAAAAAAGAAGAAAAAATAAATGCCTTATTGAAGATGTCTCACATGCTGATAATCAGAATTAATTATTTTTATATTTTTTTAATAAAATTTAAAAAGTTAAAAAAATGGACAACCCTAATAATAGTTGATTCTAATTGACTAGTTTCACCATGTAAACATTGTTACGTGATAATATTGTGGCATAAAAGACTTTCTCCATCTGCTTGAGCTTAACCCACATACGTAAATGCCTTATTGGATTTCAAGTTTTGTTAAAACTCAATATCTTCGAAAGCATAGGACTAGAAAATATAATGTTGAACCAGAAAATGTTAATTTATTGGTAAAACATGAGATCTCATGGTTGCAATATTCAATGCTCTCTCCCTTGTAAATGCATTCTAAGGCGAATTAACATTTTGAGGAAGTCAGCCTAAATTTTAGCCCATAAGGAGTGAGTTTCTCTTCCATAATCTTCTCCACCTTTTCCACCATAGGAGGAGTCAAATGATTGACCCAATCCCCGACTTCTCCTTTCTTGAAATAAGCATTGTTCTGTATGTTAGGGACAACCGGCTTGCCGGTTTTGTTCACTTCCATTTCTTTCAAACTGTTCAGGCTGCACAATTTCACAATCTCTTCGACAATTCCATTCGCTTCTTCCTCCCCGGTGAACGGAACCCCCATGAACTCAGCGATCCTCTTCAGGCTCCCGACTGTGTCTTCCGTCATGTCCTCGTATTTCAGGAATAACACCTTGTCAGGCTTCTCCAAGCTCGCCTTCCAATATCCTAACATGTGGCTCCAGAATGGCCCGAACGCTTCGATCCCCCTGCTGCAATAATCGATGAACTCCTCCATGGAGCACTGTTCTCTCGACGATAACTCCGGTTTCGTGATGGCACGGAAGTTCCAGAGCGAAACGAGCGTATCAAGTGGGTTCCGGCAAATATAAATCACCTATAGTTAGCAATTGAAGATGATAGGGGATCAATGCATGACTGTTCATATATGGCTTACGAGCTAGAATGGCTATTCACAAACAGTATCTGTCGTTGCATAACAAACTAACCACAGAATGTAATCTACGACAACTTCACTATATCATAGATTATAGTAAATGGATTTCGAATATGAACATAAGCATTCCAGTCAGCTAGCATGGGCTATCTTACCCGGCAGGTGGACTCGCAGACTGATTCCGGCAGCGAATCGTAGGGAATATGGGTGGCGAAGAGCCTTGGAGCTGAGAAACTAGCCATGTCAAGCAGCTCGCCAGCGTGACCATAGACGGTGAACTCGAAGGAAGGGACGAGCTCGTGGGGGTTGGAGGAGATCAGTGGGTGGTCAGAGGAAGAGGGAGGGAACACATTGCGACGCAGGGTGGAGAAGGCAAGAGCCTTGAGCCAAGTTGTGCCCGACTTGGGCTTGGAAGCGAGGATGATGTCGGAATCGGCCGGCATGAAGCGGCTGCAGAAGGAGTGGGCGCCACGAATGGCCTTTGAGGGGCACCAGAAGTTCCGATACAGGATGAGTTCACGGCTGAGGCTGGCAAAGCCTCTCTCTTTGGGGAGGGAAGAGATTAGCTCGTCAAGGTCAAGATGACCATTCTCTGAGGCTGAGTTCGGATTGTCCAGGTCGGCCATTGAGGCTGTGAACGTAGCAGAGGATTAGTTCAAGAATGAAAATCAACCATTGAGGACTGACCGGTTTAACATAAATATTTATCTTACTTGAGAGATGAAGAATTCGTACCCTTTAATTAGAGACATCGTGGCCAGTATGGTATGACTCATGACCAGCTTGCTTAAATTAAACACTGAATTATTGAATGGCATATATAATATAGCTAGTCAACTAGCAACAAAATTACTGATATAACTTTTTATGGTATACCTCATCAACTTTTTTTTTTAATGTGTATAGATTAGCCACATGTACTTAGAAAGGGTTAGAACGAAGAGAAAATGAAGGGGTACAGAACGTTCCACTTGTGAGAATTGAACTCAATACATTTTTTGTCTCAAATCTTGAATGGTGCCACTATCTGTCTATATATATATATATATAAGATAACAAATACAACCATTCATATTATATTAGTTGATACTAAGTGATATTAATGGTTTGTAATACTACGTAAATACAGTCACGTGATATACCTGTTACATAGAATATTCTCTCGTCTGTGATTCACCTAGTAAAAAGGAACTTTCATGATCGGATGCCTTGTGATGTTATGTTATGTATAATATAACATAAAATGTCATATGTGACCGAGCTTATTGGCCTCAGAAACGTGGATTTGCAAGCTGGAATAAATTATTTCCCCTAATTAAAGATTCTTTTTGTGTGTCTTAACAATTAGATATTTATTTTTCGGTTGTCTTGTACCGACAAGATCATATGGTTGTGATATGTAACACCTCGGAACATGAATTTGTTATGTTTTCCTACTGACAGGATCCTAAAAGATCGGTAAAATTTTAATTTTACACAAATTTTTTTACCTAAGATTTTGAATTAATTTAGTCTTGTGTATGAATGGAGTTGGACCGACCTTACTGGAATTTAAATTAACTAGGATTTAGGAATGAATTTATGGGGTCCGTGGCGCAATTATTCCCTTGAACTCGTTTCTTTACCCCCTCAATCAAGAGAAAGCCTTGTTTCTAACGGATATACCAGTAACAATACTCATATGATATTATAAAATTAATAAAATTCAATTATTTCTAGGACTACTTTTTATTTTTAGAGTTTTATAAAAAAATAATTTAAAATGACTAAAACCTTATCGATTCGTGACACCATGTAAATATTACCGCACGATGTAGCCGTTATATAGAAGATCCGTTGATGGATATTGTTGCAATATGTAACAAGCAAAGATGTCGTCATAGCTTGATTTTGTTATGCTTTCTAGCTGACAGAATCCGCATAAATAAATGGGTGAAAAGATCCCACGAGTCACAGCCCCACTAGTCATGCACTGGGATGTCTTTCAAGATGCCTCAAGTTTGAATCCTAGGGGGACTTTCCTCAGTGGGTGGGGGCTTTCAGCCCTCTTGAACCCGTCAGGTTCGCATAATCGTATTTAAATACGAGTAGATTGAACCAACATGGATATAAATTATAAAGGACTGCTCATAATGCAAATTCGCCATTTCTGTTCATGATCGACTTCTTTTCATTTTCTTTTCCCCTTCTTTTTCTGCACATTTTCGCAATCTGGGAAGAGAGACTTTCTTTCAGGTTTCAACACATACATGCGACTCGAACCTCAATCATCATAGATCAGTTTATGTTGAGATTGTCTTGCATCAAGCCGGATACTCGTGGGACCCGAAGATCTGACAGATGAGTGGAAATCGTGAAGCAAAGATATATTCTGATTTCCTGTAATCTCATCCCAAATCAAATTGGGATATTTTCTAGGATATGATTTAGGAGATAT
>JAOYND010026963.1:0-12149 GCA_025802135.1 Lagerstroemia fauriei | reverse complement strand
TCGACGATGTAACGCACCGAGACCAGCTGAACGCGCTTGCTAGATGGCGTGAATGGTTCGGTAATGGGAGTAGAATTTTTATAACAACAACAGATTTAGGTTCGGTGATGGGAGTAGAATTGTGCCGGTTGTTATATCAAACGGTAATGGTTTCTGTTTTCAAATCAATTAATTTAAAAATTAATCAATCAAGTCAGTTACTTTTGACTTTTCAAAAAAAAATGTTGCCCACATTTTGTTTTAATTGGCAGAGTGGAAAGGAGACGTTCCACACTTTTGAGCCGTGAGAGAGAGTCTCTCATCTTCACCTAGAGCCATTGGTGACCAATCAGGAAAAATGTTTTTCCAAAAATCTATGAGAGAGCCTAGTATGGATACAGTGCAGGGCGTGCACGTGTGCATCTAGTGGAAAGATCAACCCCAAGAGGTTTGTGATCAGAGATACCAGTTCGTGGAGGTGGCATTAAATAGCATCAATCCGAGGATTACAACACAAGGTCGAGTTAGAGTCCTTGTACGTATAATTCTAAACACCCTCGTTAATTATAATTCCTAATTATCTCGAAGTGATCGCTGGGATTGAGAATGAAATTTTTTAAAAATTTAGTTTCCGTTGTGCTATGATTCCCAACATAAGCCACAGAAGCTTCTCGGTTCTTCAGATCAGTAAGTATATGTCATTGAAAATCCTTTCAGTGTTCCATACACATAAGGTGATGGAAGAGGGCCAAGTCCTACGGACTGATAGGATTAGCTCCGTGAACAATCTCAACCGGACTTTTATCAATATGTTTGCTCCTTCCGTCTTCAACGATCCCCTTCCCCATCTTGGCCACGATCACGACGACATTTGCTAGCAGCCCGGTAAATGGGGAGCAGGGAGAACGACATCAATGTGCAGATGATGAAGTGCACATTCAAAATCCTCCTGCACTGCTCGAGCAGTTGCTCATGTAGCTAGCTGCCCTCATAGCCAAGGGAGCTAACTTCACTGAATAAGCCATGAAGGGACGGTCGAACAGAATGCGATGTTTTTCCATTTTAATTTCACTACATTCCATCAATAATGTCAAAAGAAACGAAGACCGCATCAGGATAAGAGAAAAACAGTAACAAAAAGGCACCGGGAGTTAGCCAAATTGTTGGGTGAATTTTTTCAAGAATCTATTCGATGGTCTTTGGAAAGAATTGGCAGTTCGGACACGGCGTGGTGGTTGACGACTTTTAAGTCACTAGTGGTGGATTTGACTTCCAGATGTTAATCAGAAATTAAATTACACGATGACTTCGAATTCTCTACACAAACATGATGGTATGATACCACTAATTATAATCTCAATTTAATGAGTTATAATTTTTGAAATTTCAGTTCAAACAGTTATAATATCAGTTTAAGGAGTTGTAACTTATTATTTATAACTATTTGAATTAATGCTACGAGAGGTTACAACCTTTTTGATATGATATTACAACTTTTGAATTATTAACAGTTCTATAAAGTTTTCCACAAGCAAGCACGATCGCTTGAGTTGACTCTTGAAAACAAGCATGCTCGGCTCGACTTTGACTCTTGAAAACAAAGAAGCACGGTAACATTGAAAGCCTAACTATTAAATTTCAAGAGTTTTGAGTCTGTTTCCACTTAAAAATCTAAACTATTAGATAGCGGTAACCAATTCTCCTATAAACATAAGTTTCTTTTTTCATATAGTCAATATGAGATTTAATTCTCTCTCTTTTTTTGGTAATTATAAAAAAAAATGAGATTTATTTCTCAACACCCGCCCTCGCGTGGTAACGTGTTCACACTTGACACGTGCCCTTAAACACCTGCTCTCAATAACTAATTTCGAGCCGGACATTTCTCTTATGGTCTCGGGAAAGGGGGACAAACTACTATCATCGGGCTAACATGCGAGTCAAGACTTTTTTTTCCTCCGTACTCGATAAATTGGCCACAAGCTAGGTTTTTTTTCCCGATCTCGGGTTTAATGGGCCACAAATTCCACACTCTTACCTGACATTGTATGAGTTCATGATCGACCCGTTCTGATATTAAATTAAATTTTTACATGAGTCTAGAAGAGTTTTGCGCACATTTCCACTTAAAAGCCGAAGCTATTAGGTGTTCAAATTTCTTTTTCAATATAGTCGATGTGTGGTTTAATTCTCAAGACACAAACTTTCCCTTAGCCGGAGACAGAATTCCCAAAATCTACCAGAGTTGACTTGAGTCAACGGTACATAATTATTATTTTGAACAGCCTACTAAATCATGGGCTGGCCTTCTTCTTCCACTTCTAGCCAAGCTCAGATTCTAACCCCAGCTGAGTACTCTTGTCTGAGAGTTCCTTCCAGCCATGGCCACCGAGCTGATCCGTTCAGGCTGTTTTTCCGATGAGCGATGGGATGTGTTCCTGAGCTTCCGGGGTGAAGACACACGCCGGACCTTCACCAGCCACCTCTTCTGCATCCTGAAGGAGAAAAGGATCAACGTATTCATGGATGACAGTCTCCAGAGAGGAGAAGACATATCATCGCAGCTCAGGGGCGTAATCCGGGGCTCCTGTATCTCGGTGGTCGTCTTCTCGAGAAACTACGCCGACTCGAGATGGTGTCTCCAGGAACTCTGCGAGATCATGGAGTTCCGCCGGAGTAAGTCCCCCTGGCCAGGGCAGGTGGTCCTTCCCATGTTTTACGATGTCAGTCCGTCGGATGTTCGTAAGCAGACCGGCTTGTTAGGAAAAGCATTTGCAAGGAATGAAAAGAACAAGGACTATGCTCCGTGCAGGGATGCTCTTACTGAAGCTGGAGTTTAGCCGGATGGGACATTACCTATGCTGCAAACGGGTAAGTAATCGATCAATTAAGTCAAGAAAATGTTTCTCTATGTTTTAGTTGTGATAGGGCCATTCAATGGATGTAGAGGGAGTGGATTGCAGTTCTTATTCTGTTTTCTGAAATTCTGCTTGGAATTCTTTGCTATCTTCAGCACAGAGGCGCAAATCTTGAGGGAGATTGCTAGCAGAATATGCAACGAGCTTAAGAACACTTATCTGGATGTTGCAAAGTACCCCATCAGACTCGAACATCGTCTGGAGAATTGAAGAAACACCTGAGTAACGGTCGTAATGGTGTTCAGTTTATTGTGATATGTGGAATGAGAGGTGTTGGCAAGACAATCCTTGCTAAAGCAGTCTATAACCGGCTTGTTCATACTTTTGAAGATAGAAGCCTTCTGGCCAGTGCTGGAGAAGATCCAGAGTGGAGCACTTTCGATGCTAAAATCTTCCTGGCGAATGTCGGAGAAACTTCCAAGCAGCCTAATGGTCTGGTCAGCCTGCAAGAACAGCTTCTCAGAGATATTCTCAGCACTGAGAAGATAAAAGTACATAACATTCACAGGGGAATCAATGTCATCAAAAATAAACTGCGGAGAAGGAAAGTGCTGGTCATTCTCGACAATGTAACACATCGAAACCAGTTGAATGCGCTCGTGAGAGAGCGTGAATGGTTCGTTCCTGGGAGTACGATTGTCATAACAACTGCAGATCTCGATTCAGTGAAGGAGATCAAGGCGAACGTTGTGTACATGCTGGAGGGGCTAAATCATGCTGAATCTTTACAGCTTTTTAGCTTGCATGCCTTCGGAAGTTGTGAGCCCGAGAAAGAATTCACCGACTTATCAAAAGCTGTTGTCGATTACTGCAATGGTTTGCCTTTAGCTCTTGAGGTCTTGGGCTCGTTCCTGCTCGGTCAAACTGTGGAAGAATGGAGGTGCACTTCACAAGCTGAGACGAATTCCGCACGGAGACATTCAAAGGAAACTTGAAATGAGTTACGATGCGCTTGGGGGTGACGATGAGAGAGAACGGTTCCTCGATATTGCTTGCTTCTTTGTCTGTTTGGATAAGGACCATGTACTGAAGATATTAGACGGATGTGGTTTTAGTGCAGAAATTGGTCTCAGCATTCTCATCAGGAGGAATCTCGTAAGAATCTCTGGGCGGAGCAAACTGGAGATGCACGACTTGATACGGGACATGGGGAAGGAGGTTGTTCGCAAGGAGTCTCGGACAGGAAGTGCAGTAGGCTGTTCTTCCCCGATGACATCCTCGCCGCTCTGCAGAGCCATCTGGTGAGTGTTTGGATGTTCATACTGCTCAAAAACTAGGACAGTATTTCATGGTTTCATCAAACACAGCAATGGAAAGTGATACTTTTAGCATTTTTTAAGGATGTAGACTTAATACAGCTACACAAGTTTTTAAGATTTAGTAAGCATAATGCCCAATATGTTTGCTGCATAATAATCTGAATTACAAGCATCTTTTCTCGTTAGGGAACTGGAAAAGTTGAAGGACTTGTTCTGTGTTCGTCGGAGTTAAATGAGAAGAAGTTGATCGACAAGGTGGATGTGGAGGCATTTTCAGGGATGAGGCGACTGAGACTGTTACAACTCAACAATCTACACGTCGATGGAGACTACCGACTCATCTCCAAAGAGCTAAGATGGCTCTCTTGGCACGGATTTCCTCTGAACTTCTTGCCGGATGAAATGTACACGGGAAACCTGGTGGCTCTCGACTTGCAATACAGCAAGCTTCGAGCAACCTGGAAGAATTCTCAGGTAAAAAAGCCTGTGCCATCTTTTCGTATCTTATTATCATTGATTTTCAATTCAACTGATGCATTGCACTCGATCTTTTTTGCAATTCATGTCGCAGCTCCTGGGGAACTGGAAGGTACTTAATCTTAGTCACTCTCATTTCCTGACCAAGACCCCCAACTTCCCGAAATTCCCAAACCTCGAGGAACTGATTATGCAGGACTGCAAGGAGCTGAAAGAAGTTGATGGGTCGATAGGCCATCTCGAGAGAGTCGTCTCTGTGAATTTAAGAGACTTAGAGGTATTCCCGACAGCATTTGCAGGGCGAAATCTCGACATCTCGAGAGAGTGGTCACTGTGACTATTTACAAATACAATCAATAATACATAATTCAAAGTTACACATGTACACACACTCACATATGGACCATATGTCAATAGTCAATATCATACATATCATACTCATTCATATATATATATATAGTTATGTATAAGAAAAAGAAATATTATTTTATAACATATCTTTTTCCACAATACTACTAAATGAGTATATCTAAATTTATGAGTTTATATAATTTGGATAATATAATTATATATAATATATTATTTTACAGTGAAAAAGAGGACTTACAACCTACTTCAGTAGGTCCTCCACTGAGCTTGATCTCTAAAATATCTATTTTGGGTCTCCCCAATTCCTAATATATTAACCATGGTAAAAATCAATATATATAATATATTCATATATGTATTCAAATAAAAATTACCCTAAAAAACTTATGGGGCTTAATCTACCCACTATGATCAACCTTGTAATCTTCACATATCCTATTAACCATGCTTTTCTACCCAAATCATACTAATTATAATATACTATCAAATAATAAAATCTACTAAATTTGAAATTAATCTTATTTATACCCTATTTTCCTTACCCATCTCCTTCAACTCTCTGTCTCCTATTCTTCTTCGTCTCCGTTTTCTTCTTCCTCATTCAATTTCCTTTTATCTTCTTTCTCTCCGTCATTCTTTCTCTCTGTCTCTGTTCGGCGGCTTGTGGGCAAATTTGCAGTGAACGGGGGAAAAATCAATGGTGGAAACAAATGGGATTGGCTGACAATGACAAAAAATAACAAAATAATTATTGGGCTTATGAAAGTGTAATGAGCTTCATGGGCCAGCCCAGGGGCTCCCAAGAAGCAGCCAGTGACAGCTAAAAGGGTTGACTGTCTGCAGTATACAACGGGCTCGTCTTCTTCCTCTTCTATCCAAACTCAAAGTCTAGCCTGAGCTGAGTCTGATCTACCCTGAGAGAGCACTCTTGAGAGTTCCAACCATCCATGGCTGCCGAGCTGACCCGATCGGGCGCTTCTTCTGATTATCAATGGGACGTGTTCCTGAGCTTCCGGGGTGAAGACACACGCCGGACCTTCACCAGCCATCTCTTTCACTTCTTGAAGGGCAGAGGGATCAACGTCTTCATCGATGACAGTCTCCAGAGAGGACAAGACATATCATCGCAGCTCATCGGCACAATCAGGAGCTCCCGTATCTCGGTGGTCGTCCTCTCGACAAACTACGCTGACTCGGGATGGTGTCTCCAGGAGCTCTGCGAGATCATGGAGTGCAGGAAGAAGAACACTGGGCAGGTGGTCCTACCTGTGTTTTACAATGTCACTCCATCGGATGTTCGAAAGCAGACGGGTTCGGTCGGGAGAGCATTTGAGAAGCATAGAAAGCACAAGGACTATGCTCGGTGGGGGGCAGCCCTAACTGAAGCTGGATGTTTATCCGGCTGGGATGTCACAAACACTGCAAACGGGTAAGCCATCAATTGATTAAGTCAAGAACTTTTTGTTTCTCTATGCTGTTATTGTCGGAATCAATATAGGAATTATCCTTCTGTTCCATTTCATTCTGATGTTTAAGGTTGTTCCTCTTTTATATACATATTCTGCACTGCAAAATTTTCTTGGAATCTTCTGCTATCTTCAGCACAGAGGCAGAGATCTTGATGAAGATTGTTGGCAGAATATGCGATGACCTTAACTACACGTATCTGGATGTCGCAAAGTACCCAGTTGGGCTCAAATATCACATGGAGGAAGTGAAGAAACACCTTAACGACGGCCCTGATGGTGTACGCTTTATTGTGATATGTGGGATGAGAGGCGTCGGTAAAACAACTCTTGCTAAAGCGGTTTTCAACCAGTTTTTTCACACTTTCCAAGCTAAAAGCTTTCTGGCAACCGTCGGAGAAATTTCAAAGCAGCCTGGTCTGGCCAGCTTGCAAGAGCAGCTACTTAGAAACATCCTCAATGATGAGAACATAAGAGTTGAAAATGTTCACAGAGGAATCACTGTCATCAAAAGAAGACTGAAGAGTATGAAGGTGCTAGTCATTCTCGACGATGTGACCCACCGAGACCAGCTGAATGCCCTCGCTCGTGAGCGTGAATGGTTCGATAATGGGAGTAGAATTGTTATAACAACAACAGATTTAGATTCGGTGAAGGAAATCAAGGCGGACCATATATACATGCTAGAGGGGCTAAGCAGTTTTGAATCCTTGCAACTTTTCAGCATGCATGCCTTCGGAAGTTGTGATCCCAAGGAAGGATTCACAGACCTGTCAAAAGATGTTGTTGATTATTGCAGGGGTCTACCTCTGGCACTCGAAGTCTTGGGTTCAGTAATGCTTGATCGGCCTATGGAAGAATGGAACAGCGTGCTTGACGAGCTAAGACGAATACCTAACTGTGACATACAAAAGCAACTTAAAGTAAGTTATCATGCGCTAGAGAGGGACAATGACAAAAGAATGTTCCTAGACATTGCCTGTTTCTTTGTTGGTTGGGACAAGGATTATGTACTGAAGATATTAAGTGGATGCGGTTTCAGTGTAGTAACTGGACTGAGCAATCTCATTAGGAGGAATCTCGTAAGAATCTCTGGGCTGGACAAACTGGAGATGCATGACTTGATACGGGACATGGGGAAGGGAATTGTCTGCGAAGAATCTCATAACCCTTGGGAGCGCAGCAGGTTGTTCTTCCACGCTGACATCCTCGAAACTTTGCAAAGACATCTGGTGAGTGTTTCAACAAACTGTGAAGAAGTTGTTTGTTGATTATAAATAATCTGTAATTCCAAATGTCTTTCTCATTAGGGAACTGGAAAAGTTGAAGGACTTGCATTGTGTTCATCGGAGTTAACTGAGAAGAAGTTGATCGAGAAGGTGGATGCAGAAGCATTTTCAGGGATGAATCAACTAAGACTGTTGCAACTCGACAATGTACATGTTGAAGGAGACTATGCACTCATCTCTAAAGGGCTGAGATGGCTCTCTTGGCACGGATTTCCTTTGGAATTCTTACCGGATGAATTTTTCATGGGAAACCTGGTAGTTATTGATATGCAGTACAGCAAGCTTCGACCAACCTGGAAAACTTCCAAGGTAAACCCTTTTCTCGTTTCACATTATCAGCGATCTTCAATGCAACTGTTGCATGACAATCGACCTATTTTGCCATTCTTGTCACAGATCTTAGGGAACCTGAAGGTACTTAATCTTAGTCACTCTCATTTCCTACCCAAGACTCCCAACTTCTCTAACCTTCCAAACCTCGAGGAACTAGTTATGAAGGACTGCAGAGAGTTGAAATCAATCGATGGATCAATATGCTATCTTCAGAGAGTTGTCTCTGTGAATTTAAGAGACTGCAAGAAGCTTCAAGGTATTCCTGATAGCATTTGCAATTTGACATCCCTCTGTGTTCTGGACATCTCCGGATGTTTGATGATCAACCGTTTACCAGATGACTTTGGAAAGTTGGCATCACTGACGGAATTTCTAGCTGATGGAGCTCCCATAACAAAACTGCCTCTAAGCATGACAAACTTAAAGAACCTGTCAAAGCTACATTTACGCGGCTATAATAGATCGAAATCCAGCTCCATTTTTGAGCTTGTTTGGTCGTGGATATACAAGAATGAAGCTCCCAAAGGGAATAGTCAGCTGATCAGTCCACTGTCTGGGTTAAGATCACTAACAGAACTAAGTCTCGTAGACTGCAACCTTTCGCAAGATGGCATTTTAGAGGGAATTGGAACCTTAGGGTCCCTGAAATGGTTAGATCTCTCCAGAAGTTCCTTTTCGAGCCTCCCAGGTTCCATCAGGTCTCTTTCTAATCTCAAGACAATCGCAGTGCATGTCTGCCCGATGCTAGAATCACTTTCAGTTGTGCCTCCAAGCGTGACCCTTGTAGATTGCCGGGAGTGTCCCAGCTTGGCAGAGATTTCTTACTCCAGAGAGTGGAATCCTGACATTCGACTATATTTTAGTGGATGCAACAGTCTTTCAGCCAAGTGCATCGATTCTATGATAAAGGTCCATCTCTCTCTATCTCTCTCTCTATTTCTCTCTTGTTAGTGCACGCTGGCATGGATCCGTTCTGGCCACCTGAGAACGAAAACTAATCTATAGAACTTCACTATCATGACAAGAGCCAAAGGGTTATCAGAAATTGTTTAAAAAAATGCTTAGAGGCAAAGGATTTTAGAACATGACTAAAACGATGGTTGTTTTGCAGTCACAATTTCTTGAGGAACACTGCAATGACTGGAGGATGAGAATACTCTATATACCGGGGAGCAACATCCCAGGGTTGTTCGAGTATCGGAGCGGAGGCCCTTCAATAACCTTCCAGTTGCCTCCCTCTAAGCTGAACAAGATTGTGGTTTCATTTCTTGTGAACACATCCGGCCGTCGTCTTGCGGGTTCTCCCTACAATGTCCCTTTTTTAACCCTTGATGCTCCAACAATGAGACGCCGTATGTACATGGATCCGGCAGTGCCTTGTTCCTTCATCGAAGATAAAATTGGCATATTTTGTGTCGTGCCCTCAGTGATCATGGGGGACATACAATATGGGGGAATTGAGGTGAAGTTGGATGTAGAGGATCATCCTCATTGGAATGTTAAGGGACTTGGAGTTCACTTGGATGGAAAGAGGCGCTCGACTTGTCAACTTGTCGACTCGGATGATGTTGAATCGGGTCCAAGTCAGGGCAGCTCCGCCATGGAGTACCTGCCAGAGGATGAACCCACCACAGATTTATCTGCCAATCATCAATGGGTTTTGAGATTGTTTGTCCCTTGGTAATAGCTCATTGACGAACAAACTCTCTTATTGATTTCATTTCCCTATTGTCAAAAATATTTGTGCTCTGTATGATCTCTGAAGGTACAAAACATATGATGAGAACTCTCAGGCCGGGATTCCAAATTCTAATGATGGTCGATCTGCATCAAAACAGGGGAAGGAATCATCTCATTCAATCTCTGTTTACGTTCCGATTTTCACACGTGACATGCCATTGACAATGTTATTGATCGTGATCGGTTCTGCACGTAGCATCAAGAAACCAACTTATTATTCAAATGCTTTACATAAGTCGATGTCAACTCGATTACCCTTAAATTGCTATCACATATGTGAGCAAAAAGTAGAAAGCGATACTGGACACCGTTATGGAGAACACTGTTGGCAGCAGCAAAATCATTGCCGTAGCATCTTTCCAGGAACACCTCCAGGAGGCAGTTAAGACGAACGGTTAGCAGGCCCATCCTGCGAGAGTTGGCCTGGGACTGCAGTAGTAGATGATTTCATTTCCTCTGTGTTGATTACTTGCGGTCAAAGCTCCACCAGTAGAAGGCAAATTTTGTATATTTGAAGCTGGCACCAAGTTTGATTCGTCAGTAGCTTGAGAGTATGCCTGAGCTTCTTTCCGAAACTTTAGCAGTTGACGGTGGGACTCTTAAGTAATTGTTGGAAGAATGCTGTGGTTACTATCTGAAACTACACCAGAGGAAACGAGAGAATTCGATGAGGGAGGACATTCCGATGGAAAAGCTGGTAAAGTGATCCAAGTTTGGCACCGAGATTAGTGATCCAAGAGTAACGGGCATCATCAAAGACTGGAAGGGCCCAGGCAGGTTTGATGTGCCACTGGGGGCTGAGGAATTAAAGGCTGGATATTGTGCCAATCCAACTTTGTGCTTGTATTATTCATTTGTGCACTTGCAGGAGGCAGCAGTGTACCGGTTGACGCTAAGTTTCTCTCGAGCAGAAATCGAGGAAAATTACCTTTTGCTGTTAAGTTTCGAAGTCCTGGATGGAAATAAGACTTGCCATGCTACTGGAAAAAGCATATGGAACATTTATAAATGTCAATGCCGGATAGCGAGTCAGCGAAACATGCAGAGACACGTGGAAAACAAGTTATCTTGTAGTCTCAAGAATAAGCCACAGAAGCTTCTTGGTTCTTCAGATCAGTAAGCATATCATTGAATACCTTTTCAGTGTTCCATGTACATAACAGTGATGGAAGAGGGCCGAATCCTATTGACTCATACAGTTAGCTCCATAAACAACATTTTCCTTCTCCTGTCTTCAACGGTCTCCTTCCCCTTCTCTACCTGATCACAACAACACTTGGTAAGAGCCCCGTAAGTGTAGTGCAGAGAGAACGACATCAGTGTGCAGATGAAGTGGTGCACGCTCATCGAGTAAGCCATGAAGGGACGGTTGATCGGAATGCGCTGTTTTCCCATTTTAATTTCATTACATGCCATCAATGATGCTAAAGACTGAGATCAACGGAGACCATCAGTATAAGAGAAAAAAGAGTAACAAAAGGGCACCGGCAGTGTGAGGCCATAAAAGAAAATAGGCTTAAGCCCAAGGCCCAAAAAGGAGCTAACAGCCCACAGAGCCCATTAAATGTTTCTAGGCCCAATAGTCTTTTACTTTTCCACCGCTTATGACCTCAGTTAATTATCTATTCTGTTTCTTTATTTTCTTTCTGCTCTTGGGAATCGAAAACTTCAGAGAGAGAGAGGTAGATAGACGAGAACGAGGGAGAATGAGGTATAAGAAAGCCGAGAGTAGACAATAGGAAGGGAGGGTTGAGAGGGGACGATCTCTCTTGGTTGAAAGACGAGAGTGAAGTTATGTAGTTGAATTTATTTTTGTGTTGTCTTGAGCTATATTTACTTGGGACAATCTTCTTGCTATGATTTCAAAATAAATAAATAAATGAAAGGAGTCAATAAAATTGTTAAATCGGAGAATTAGGATTATCGTTCAATTAGGAGTTCATGAAAGGTAAGCTATTGAACAGAGAGGGCCTCATTCTGTTAAATCTCATTTTCGCCGCCCTATTCATGGTTACGTGGTATTTAAAATTGAATTTGGAAGCTAAATTTTGTTGATTGATCTTATAATTGCGAATTAAATGATAAAATATGGAGCTAGATTAATGAATAAGTATAGGCAGAAGTTGTTCCCTTTTGATTATCTATCCTGCAATGAATTTGATTGGTAATTGTAATATTTAGAGTTTGTTTTCCGAAGTTAAAGTGTGAAGAAGGATTTCTACGGTAAGTTGAGGTTATTTACGATCTTACTCCTTGAAGGAATAACTCAAGGTGTATTGTTTAAATGAGGTTGAACTAATAAAAGAAAAGGATAGAGAA
>JAOYND010026867.1:0-12149 GCA_025802135.1 Lagerstroemia fauriei | reverse complement strand
AAGCAACAACACCAAGGCTTCCTGGTCCCAAAAAGAAAAGTATACAAATCCAAGCATGTACATATATATATATATATATATATATCTGTCTAAATGAGCACAAAGAAACTCTCCATATTGCCATGCTCAGAGAAAAAACATATTTCTTCACCTTTTTAAGATCATTCACCAGCAATTCTAGAAGAGTTTAGGCACAAGTGAACAAAGTATGTAGAGACTCAAGTTGTATGGTAGAAAAGGCGATGTGTTTAGCACTTTAAACAGTAAAGCTTTAACAAAGTTGAGGACATCACAGTGCTTTGTGTTCCTAATTCTGGTATCAAGAAAATGAACTCTTCATCGACCAGTTATGGAAAATCTAAACTTTGTGGGCTGAGGATTACTCCTGATATTACAAAAAGGCCAACAACTTCATCAAGTAAGAATAGATAAAACCACTTACCTGGAATTTGCTGCAGAGAGCAGGGAGAACGTGGCAGAGGAGAATCAAATGACAAATCACTTCAATAAATTACTCACTAAGGGATCAAGTTGGGAGAAGAATATCACCTTGTTCCTAGCCATCAATGCCGGAAGCTCTCTGAGAAGCCTCTGAGACAGAGCTTGCTGAAGCTGAAAGGGCTAGTGTTCTTCTGATTCTGAATCTTAATGGAGAGCAGGAGAGGGCTTTTTGTAGTTCTCGCCCGGAGCTGAAGTAAGTTGGGGGAGTTGCAAAAACGTATCAGACAAGCTTAAGCATGGTTGATGGCCGGTTTGGTTTGGATTGGTTTTCGGCCAAAAGAATGAGGATTGTGGCCGCTTGTTCCACTCAATAGAACCCTATCATTGTGTTTTGTGTCGACATACACTTCATAAAAAATTAATTTGTAAAAACTGTTTTGAAGGAAATATTTCTCTAAATACTGTATCTATCTTACGATTTTAGAGAGAAATCTCATTTTGAAAATACGGTTTTAATATGCAAAAGATGCAATTTTTTTACAAAATCAAAACTACATCTTCAAGATGAGGATTACTTGATATATTCAGGAAAATATTTTACAATGAACCATTTTTTACAAAAAATATTTTTTAAAAATGGATATTTGCACTCTTTTTTTTTACCACACAGTGTCCCCGGACTAGCCGAAGTGCATATGCGATCCGGTCGGAATCTCTGAAAAAATTGTCGTCGACCCTCCCAAACTCAAAACTCCCATGTAACTCCCCTTTCATATCATCATGATTATATGTTTTATTTTTTATATTTTTCATATTTTTCACAAAACTTTATTGAATTAGGGAGTATTGCGTAAAAGTACCCCTTAAAAATCGCATTTTTAGCAGGGATAGCAATTTGACCTGGACCCGCGAGACTCATTCCACTCCGCTCCATCCATATTATATAATTATATATTTAAAATTAATTTTTCTTAATTTACAAATATTTTTATCTTAATAAATTAGGTAATAATTATTCTATTTTATCGAAACTGTATAAATTTTTAATTTGTTTAAACTTTTAGACTATACTATAATAAAATTGTAAACTTATATAATATTTTATATAATATTTATTATTTTTCTTATAAATGAGTCGACCTGCGCCCCGTCTAGGGAAGGATGGGGTGGGTGCCCCACCCCATTGCCATTGCATCTTGAAGATGGGTATTTGGATTGGTATTAAAGGAGATATTTTTTTCATGAACCATTTTTTGCAAAATAATTTTAAAAGATGGGTATTTATATCCAAAACTCTTCAATTAGACATCCACAATAAGTGAAATCTGGTAAACGGGCCTCTAACTCATGACATATGATCTTTTCGAAAACTGATTCACTTAACATACTAAGGCTTATAATTTAACTTTTCTATGTTGATTCTTAGTTTTGTAATGCTACGTTCTATTTTTCATTTTATCATCAACGTGTTGGGAGTCGAACAGAATCGGTACGGCTTAATTTGGACTCCCGGTAATTGGTTATGATTTTTTAACTTAAACTGGTTGGGATTACACAAATTTGACAAATTCGGCTACTTTCTTTTAAAAAATCATAGATTCTTCTCCGGAACGAATCTTAGGGTCTATGATATGTCAAATCGAAATTAATTCAATGCTCTTCATCATGAATCTACATTTGCTCTGTATCGACTCTAATAGATCATTGATTTTACTCTTGAACCTCATATTAGATCATGTATCGGCGCGTGCTCATTCAATTTATCGGAATCGAAGTCTAAACCTTTTTCGGACCAAAATGAGGACAAACGATAAAGGACTATATTTTTATTAATTGGTTATATCCCTCCACCCCACTCCTCATCCTAAAATTGACTCTTTCCATTTTCAATTGTTTTGTTATGCCCTTCATTCTCAAAACTCTGTCCAATGTTTTTGTATATTGATGGTGAACTAAGGGGCTAACTGATAATAAAGGAGATTGTAACCTCGGGCTAGTGGTGGCCACTGGCCAGTTCGGGCCCGGAATCGACCCCAAACCGTTCCGGAACCGGCATGGAACTGTGAGGGGACCGGTCCTATCCGGTTCCACCATTCAATGGAATCGAAACTGCCGATTCCGAACCAGGACTTAAACCGACCCAGAATCGGCGGTTCCAAACCATAAAATAAAAATATATAACAAATTTAAAATTTAAGATACAAAACATTGCAAGCTCTTTAAGTCCGAATGAGGTCAAATTTATTTAAATTTTAAAGATTAATATTTAGAATTTTGTGTGATCAAATAAATGTGAAAGGGCTTCTCCATTTTACAATCTCTTTGGAGAGCCCCCTCTCCTTTTCTATGCAATCTCAATAAATGAATTTTTTTTCATTTTATAAATTCTTTGAAGAGTCCATTCTCCTTTTATTATCGATATGGGACAAATAAAAGTATTATACTTGAAATTTCTCATTATCTAAATTATTTTATCGAATCGATTAAATCCTAATTGGTGGTTCGGAACTGGTTGGAGCCGTAGTTCGAAACCCGAACGGTTCCGATTTGTCCCTGAACTGGTTCAGGGTAGGTTCCACACCTCGTGAAACCAGAACCGGTGGTTCTGAATCGGAATTTACTGGTTCCTGAACCGTGGCTAGGTTACCTACGGCTACATCCAAAATCCTCATCTTCATTTCTATCCTCTCTTTCGCAGCCTTTTTATCCCCTAGCGTTTCATCGTCTCTTGGGGTCGTTCTAGTGTTTAGGAACACAAAAACATCAAGTCCATCTCTACTGCTCTAATGGTCCAAGTTCTTGAACCTCCACAATCTCAATTTCACATATCAAAATTGAAGAAGAGAATTGGGGAGAAGACAATAAAAGATGAAAAGTGATCAAAACAGTTACTGAGAGACAGAGGAAGGGTGAAAATTTGTTTCATTTGATACTAAATAATATGAATATCATAAGCACGTGATAAAATCATATACCAAATATGATATGAATATCATTAACATTAGATGAAACTCAACACCAAATATGAATTAGAACTCCGGGATATGCAACTATTATGTTTTGAATAGACAGCTTTTGACTCATTAAATAAAGAAATAAGAATCAGAGTTACGAACGGATGAACATGCCGCATGAATATACTCAAGATACTCCTAGGAAATGAATTAATGAGTTCGATGTGGAGCGCCACAAAATGACTTGATAAGCTCATAGTCTTCTCATGACCCAATAAGAACACTTGGGTCACCAAAAGGAATGAATTTTATTTTGATTTGCATATCCATCAACCTAACAAGCTAAATTAATAGATATACAAACTTTAGAAGTTTCAAATTGATCTCAGAAATTATAATAAAGTGAATCTATAAATTGCTCTATAGGAAAAAACGAAATTCAAACCCCATCTTCAAACCTAAACAAAAAGTGAAAGTAATATTGCATCTCAAAGAAAGTAATGTGCTCTCGTTAAGATAATTTGATTGGTACTAATCATCAAAAGAAACTTGTTATTATGTGATACTATCGCCTTTTTGAATTGCTCTCGCCATTTTGTACATCTCCTAACTTTCATTCTAAATGCACTTGCCTTTTTATTTTGTGGTTTCATTTTGGGTAAGATGTCAAATAACTTTTATAATATTGACCCTTAAAATAAAAATGTCCCTTTTCATGTTCTTGTACGAGTGACACGTAGACACCTTGATTCAGTTTATTTTTTTATCTCTTAATAAATTGTGTTTTTATAACAATAGGACAAATTTTTCTCAATTGTAATCGACTAGGAGTATTGTACCGATTATTTTGAGTAATATCTTTGGAAATACTCATCAATTCTTTATTAACACCCTTTTAAACACAAGTACATCCTAAAATAATTGTTTTGCTAACTTCTTTACCCTTGGCCATGAACCTCCAAGTAAACATGTAAAAAGCCCATACCCTTCAATCTTCCCGCTAGAATCACTACACAAATGACAACTTCAATTGGATCAGTTGATGTCATATCTTGACCCGCATCATTCTCACTCTCTTTCCAAGGATTTGTTCTTTCATTATTCTTTTGCTTCTATTATTTTTTCGCTTTTTATGTGAACTTGTCTTTTTTTTTTCCCTTATTCTACGCGAGCTTTTTTCTTTTTCAAAATGAAACAATAAAAGCAATTGAGAATAGACTACACTCGTCTTAAAACCAAAGTTTTGATAACGGTTAATATGAACTTCTCCAAAAAGGTGATGAAACTCAATAATAAATATGACATAAACATCACCAATACGTGAAGAAACTTGTTCATTGATAAATTATCATGCTACACAAGTGCGAGTGTCAAAAATAATTAATGATAACGAGTGTCTTCCCAAAAAAATCTAACAAAACCTAGCCTATTCTCAAGTCCAGTTCCCTTTTACCCATGCCATTAGTTTATCTTGTTGCTAATATAGGGATCAACTCACCTTACAAAGTCGTCACTTGTTAAGATTGTACCATCAATAACTAGTTAATTTACTCGATGTCTGGGGGATTAACAAGTAAGAACTCATTATATGTCAACTCTAATCGGTTACTTAGGTGATCAAGTCTATTCCTATTATTCTCATAAGTAACCCCTTTGTGAACGCAAATTAACCTAAGTATGCTTTTTCAGGCCTAGAATTCCTCTCGTGAGCTCAACTTTATTTTGGATCAACTTAATTAGTGGTCAGTCAACTAAATCACGTCAAGTTAAAGGCAAGCATAAATAACTCAATCAAATTAACAAAGTATACAAGAAGTGAAGTCAAAACTAGAACAAAGGAATAGGATTGATTAATCACCTTAGGAAAAATAATTCAGTCCATAATTGGAATCAAGCCAAACACCATCATTATCAACAAATAGATCATGTCGGACATCGAGATTTCCGACCTGACAAAAAGAAAACGGTTTAGGCACACACGAGGCTTAACTTGGGACTTTAATCGTGATTGGATTGGAGTCACCACTACCTAGGCATTTATCGGTTTTGAAACTGAGATTCGAGTCCGGAAGTCCTGTTGCATATCTTGAAGATCGTGAGCCAAGACATGCCCAAAATTAATACCCGTCCCTAAGTCTAGGTCATTTGTTCGCTTGCACATTTTAATTTATCCAATTGTTTCCCTGATCGAAGTTCGAATTGATGGTTCAGAGTGAAATTAAATGATTCGTGCTGCGAAATAGCATGCCACTAATCGTCTTAATCTAAATGCAGTAAGTAAAGATTTCCACTATTGTCGGGATTACATACACTCGTCATCTCTCTCTCACACAGTATCCATCCCATTACATCGGTTCACTCAAATACATTGATTTTTTCCTCCCCACATACAATCAAAACAATATACATGAATAAAATATCTCAACCAATATTTACATCAATCAACTCAATCACGATAGATTTATTCAACTCAAGACAATTTTTTTTGCCTAAAAATGAGAAAAGTTAATAGTAAGAGAAATGGGGGAATGACATAGAAATCGAGTTAAATCGTTTAGGACTTAAAATTCAAAAAATTATCTACCCTTGAAAGATTCAATAGATACTCTCGAAAACTAATTTATCTCGCTTCAAAATGCCCGAACTCGACCCGAAAAGTTTTAAAATTTTAAGAATCAAATTCTAAGTCTTGGGAGACAATTAAACCCACTTTAAAACACACAAAAATATGGGGGACTGATCTGGAAAATTCGAATAGAGATGGACTGATTTTTAAAAAGCCGGTAAAAGTTCCTGAATCGATCCGAAACGATCCGAAATTTTCAAAAATGGACCCCCAAATTCAAACAACACCTAATACAATCTAAACAAATAAAATACATCAGGAACATATCTGAAAAATTAGGAATGATTCTGGACAGATTTTTAAAAAGCCGGTAAAAGACCCTGAATCAATCCGAAATGATCCAAAATTTCCAAAAAATGATCCCTTAAATCTTAGGAAATTTTTAGACCCACTTTGAAACACATTTGGACCCTAGAGCTGACCTAAAAACTTTTAAAAAGTTGTCAGGTTGATAAACAAAATTTTGAAACCCAACTTTGAACGATTCACTTTATCATCACGTTTTTTGCACAATCCATTTCTTAGTCATTCCCCAATTTTATTATCAAAATATTTTTTATTTTGATTTTTCAACCCTTTTTATTTCATTTCCATTTTGTCATTTTTATATTTTTTCTTAAGACAGATGAGCAAAATACATTTATTCTTGAAAATCCTAACAAACAAGTTTACATTTTTTTAAGGATCCTATTCCATTTTTTCTTCATGAAAACATGAATCCTAATTTTTTTTCTCATTTTTATATTTTTCATTCTTTCACAAAATATTTATTTCGAAAAGGAAGAAAAGAAAAAAAAAGACTATTTACAAGGACATGGCCTAAATCCCGATCAATAAATTATACCTATAACCGAAGATGATGACGATGTCGAGGAGTGAACGGGACTTCAGCTTGGCTCGATGACGGATCCGGGCACCTTAGCGAAACAAGGAGGATTTGTCAATTCAAAATGGATTCGAGCTTGGACTCGTTGGGCGAAAAACTCCAACTCGAGGTCGGAATCGGGCTCGGATCGGTGACGGGTTCGAAGACAAACGAATTTGGTATGGGACGAGTGTTCTCGAATTTTTGCTCAACACATGAGTCTAATTCAAAAGTGGATATTCAAGAGTGTGCTCAACGTGTATTCAAGATGTCCCCCTTTGCAAATGAACGGGGTGCTATTTATAAAGGACTCTGCAGGGGGCTAAATTGTAACAAACACAAAACTTAGGGGCTGAAAAGGAGAAACAAATAAAATAGAAAAAAAAAAGAAAAAGCAGTGCATGGCAGAAACAGAGCAGGAATGGCAAAAACAGAGGAGGGAGGTGACGGGAAGCTGCAGAGGGAGGCTGGTACAGCCGGGCCCAGGAGTAGCGGCTAACACACGCCAAGCAGCAGCAACCGATGTGGAACAGGGGTGATGTGCACGTCTGGCGATCTCGAGCGGCGGCTGAGTGGAGAGAGAGAGAGTGAGTGTGAAAACGATCGGGGGAGGCTCAGGAAGGTCAACAAGGGCGTCTCGTCGGCGGCTGACATGGGCAGAGTCGCAATGTCGGCGTGCATGGCATACGTCCGGCTGTCTCAGGGAAGTGGCTGAGAGAGACACAGAGAGAGGTCGTAGAGAGAGAGTGACGATCGAGAGGTAGAGAGACGGCGACCGAGAACAGAACGAACGCGGGATCGGTGATGGGAACAAGATGGAGATGCAAACGGGACGGAGAGGGGAGCGTCATGGCCATCATCAGCAGGCCGTGGCCGGCCGAGAAGGCCCTCACACGGCCATCTACAGATCTGAAATGGGGGGAGCTATGGAAGATGATAAACAGTGCTTGCACTGTTTACTTTTTTTCTCTTTTAAATTTTCTTCATTTTTCTTCTTTTTTTTTCAATTTTATGCATTTATGTAAAATAAATTTAAAATAAAAACTAAAAAAATAAAAATAAAAATAAAAATAAAAATTTAAAATTTGGGAAACGAAAAGGGGTTTGATCGGGCCAAAATCGGGTGTTTATGGCTGCCCCTCTTTGGGCTGGCACTCGCAGAGTGACTGTCCCAAAGACGAATAGAACTCAATTTTGGACCGGCAAATCAAGAACTTCGAAGTGCATGGGCTATGCATATGGGGAAATGAGTGCGATGCAGCTCTGGGTGCAAAATAGAAAAGGTGCGGCTCTGCGCACAAATAAGAAAAGGTACGGCTTGACAAATGAATGGGGTGTATGGGACGAGTGTTCTCGAACTTTTGCTCAACAGATGAGTCTAATTCAAGAGTGGATATTCAAGAGTGTACTCAATGTGTATTCAACACGTCCCCCTTTGCAAATGAATGGGGTGTTATTTATAAAGAACTCTGCAGGGGCTAAATTGTAAGAAACAGAAAAATTTAGGGGCTGAAAAGGAGAAACAAATAAAAAAGAAAAAGAAAGCAATGCACGGCAGAAATAGAGCAGGAATGGCAGAAATAGAGGAGGGAGGTTACGGGAAGCGATAGAGGGAGGCTGGTACGACCCAGGAGTAGCGATTGACACACGCCAAGCAGCACCGACCGACGTGTAACAGGGGTAGGGTGCAGGTCCGGCGATCTCTAGCGGCGGCTGAGCGGAGAGAGAGAGCTCGAAGAGAGAGTGAGTGTGGAAACGATCGGGGGAGGCTCACGAAGGTCAATAAGGGTGGCTCGTCGGCGGCCTTCACGGGCAGAGCCTCAATGTCGGCATGCACGATATTTGTCCGGTTGTCTCGGGGAAGTGGCTAAGAGAGACACAGAGAGAAGTCGTAGAGAGGGAGTGACGAGCGAGAGGTAGAGAGACGGCGATCGGGAACGGAACGAAGGCAAGATGGCGATGGCAACGGGATGGAGATGAGAATGGGACGGAGAGAGGAGCGTCGTGGCCATTGTCGACAGGACGTGGCAGGCCGAGAAGCCCCTCCTGTGGCCACCTGCAGATCTAAAATGGGGGGAGTTGTGGGGAAGACGATAAACAGTGCTTACACTGTTCACATTTTTTTTTCCCTTTTTTAAGTTTTCTTCATTTTTCTTCTTCTTCTTTTTTTCAATTTTATGCATTTATGTAAAATAAAATGAAAATTTAAAATGAAAAATGAAAAATAAAAATAAAAATCTAAAATTTGGGAAATGGATAGGAACGAAAAGGGGTTTTATCAGGCCAAAATCGGGTGTCTATGGCAGCCCCTCTTTGGGCTGGCGCCCGTAGAGGGATTGTCCCAAAGACGAATAGAACTCGATTTTGGACCGGCAAGTCAAGAACTTCGAAGTTCATGGGCTATGCATATGGAGAAATGAGTGCGATGCAGCTCTGGGCGCAAAATAGAAAATGTGCGGCTCTGGGTGCAAATAAGAAAAGGTACGGCTTTACAAATGAATGGGGTGTATAGGACGAGTGTTCTTGAATTTTTTCTCAACACTTGAGTCTAATTCAAGAGTGGATAATCAAGAGTGTGCTCAATGTGTATTCAAGATGGCCCCCTTTGCAAATGAATGGGGTGTTATTTATAAAGAACTCTAAAGGGGCTAAATTGTAATAAACAAGAAAATTCAGGGGCTGAAAAGGAGAAACAAAAAAAAGAAAAAGCAATGTACGACAGAAACAAAGCAGGAATGGCAGAAATAGAGGAGGGAGGTGACGAGAGGCGGCAGAGGGAGGCTGGTACGGCCCAGGAGTAGCGGTTGACACATGCCAAGCAGCAGCGACCGACGCGAAGCAGGGGTGCCATGCACGTCCGGCAATCTCGAGTGGCGGCTGAGTGGAGAGAGAGAGCTGGAAGAGAGAGTGAGCGTGGAAACGATCGGGGGAGGCTCAGGAAGGTCAACAAGGGTGGCTCGTCGGCTGCTGACACGGGCAGAGCCGCAATGTTGGCATGCACGGCATCTGTCCAGCCATCTCGTGGTAGTGGTCGAGATAGACACAGAGAGAAGTCGTAGAGAGAGAGTGACAACCGAGAGATAGAGAGACGGCGGCTGGGAATAGAACAAAGGCAAGATCAGAGACACGAACGGGATGGAAAGGAGAACGGGACGGAGAGGGGAGTGTCGTGGCCATCGTCAGTAGGTCGTGGCTGGCTGAGAAAGCCCTCCAGTGGCCACCTGCAGATCTGAAATAGGGGGAGCTGTGGGGAAGACGATGAACAGTGCTTGCACAAAGTTTAAAATTTGGGAAATGAATAGGAACGAAAAGGGGTTTGATCAGGTCAAAATCGGGTGTCTACACATCAAGCAAAGAGAGGGAAAAGAAACTCTTAGCCGCGGTCCGATGCAATCCCTTCAATGTTGGTGCTCTCTAACTTCAAAAGATGTTTAAAAGAAAAAGTAATAATATTGAAGATGATTACCATAATCCTACCAACAACACCTATATATACATTAGACATTTCTATAATACATCTCAAGATATTCTTGTGATACTTTTGGATTTATCTTGATATCTTCATATATCTTTTCTTTTTTTCCCCTCCCTTTTTCAGGCTATATTCAGATCCACGATATTTTAGTTTGCCATTTTGACATGCTCTGAGAATTTGAAAACTTAAAATTGTGCTATATGCTCGTGTGAGAATCTATACCTTCATTTCGCAAAACGTGCTACGACATAGAACATCAAAACGTAATTTGTGAGGATATGTCGTGACATAAAGAAGCCAAATGCGTTCTGCTCTTCAGTGCATAGGCATGACCTCCTCAAGTTCGCTACACCTCTTTTCTGCCCCAATTCTTGGTTCCCGTGACTTTCCTACAATTAGACAAACCCAGATTAAGTACACAAACTTAGGCAGTCGCAAAATATTCTTGAAATAACTAAAGTCCGATTAAATTTATAAACTAAAACTCAATTAAGGGGGAAAATTGTGTTGAAATTTACTATATTTTTAGATATTTTTATCAGTAATACTATTTTTGTAAAGTAAGTCAAACCTAATAATAGATATTGTTGAAACACTAACATCTACAATGAAAATGTTTCAGATGGATGGATTTTGATACATTATTTATAAAGAGGTAAGAATATGAATAGATGGAGTCATCATACCATGATACTCGTAATACAATTTATAATCGAAATTGTAAGCTCGGATTTAAAATCTTCTCACAATCCAAGAAAAACACTTTGGATCAACAAAAGAAATTAATTCTGTTTTTGATATACCAAATTCATACAACCCTTAAATAGGCTAAATCACATGACTTACAAGTCTTAGGGGTTTCAAATTTGATCTCTATGAGTTTGGAAACTATAAAGAAGCAAATCTAGAAATTAGTCTGTGAGAAACAATGAATTCATATCCTATCTTTAGATCTAAATAAAAGCTGAAAGTAATATTATAAATTAGGGAAAGTGTTAAGTTCTATTTGAGATAAATTGATTGGTATTAATCTTCAAAGAGCTTCTTATATTGTGTTCCTCTTGCCTTTGTGAGTTCTTCTTGCACTTTTGTGCATCCTTTAACTCCTATCCCAGATGCACTTGTCTTAATTTTTGTTTTTTGGTTTCTTCATCTCATGCCAGACATGAAATAAGTTTAATGATTTTGATCCATAATAACTGAATATTATTTGTAACAAGTTCACACCTTTCAGTCTTCTCACTCGAGCTCTCGTCACTGTGCCAATGAGAACTTTAATTAAATGTTTTGACATTGTACCTTGATTCACATCATTCTTCCCCTCATATAAAGTATTTTTCCTCAACTTGTCACTGATCAATGAGGATGATAAAACTGACACATAATCTTTCCTTTTTTTTTTTCTCCAATAGCTTTTATTATTTTTCATCATTTTATGTATACTTCTTTATTTCCTTTTCTACACGAATTTATCTTAAAAACAATTAAAGGTATATGAGACTTGTTATAGCCATTTGAATTTTGGTCTTGTCCCAAAATAAGTGGACCCTGATGTAGCGTTATCCCTTAGGTAGGCAAAAACTTGACTCATTAGCCTAATATAAGCCAACCAAAAAGGCAAAAATTGCAGGATTAATAATTACCAATAAGGGTTACGTATCAACCAATTGAATCCTAAAGGGCTAATAACCTAATTGTGCCTGTACTTTGGCCAAATTCTCACTTTTAGCACGAACTTTTTCGCGTGGCCTAAGAAGGCACGAACTTTAAAACGTTTGTCCCGTTTAG
>JAOYND010026763.1:0-12150 GCA_025802135.1 Lagerstroemia fauriei | reverse complement strand
AATCCCTCCAAATCCCTCCAAATACCTTCAAATCTCTCCCCTCCAAATCCCTCAATCCAAACATAAAGAGGAGAAAGGAGAGAGAAGTATTAAAAAAAAGGTAAAAATAAGTTTGATACAATTAGTACTGCTATTATTCTATTATATAGAGGTGCTCGATTCAACCTCACTAGTGGGACTTTCCGTGTCTATTTATTTTCTTTTCTTTCTACCTTGCTTCGGTATATGTGCCTCATTTGGATAAAAAAAATGAAGAAGGCGGAGGACAGCGCGGTGGCGGGGGAGCAAAGTTCAATTCTTTCCAACGATGACGTGTTTTATATATATATATATGTATGTATGTATGTATATCGAAAAGGAGGGTAACGGTAGTGGCAATTCAGCCACCTTAATTACCACGTAATGTTCGGATTTTCGTGTTCAACCGTGAACATAGCAGACGAATTGAACAATCAGTTTCAACACTGGTCCCGTCAATGTAGCACCAGCAAAAAGCCAAGCCCAATATAGTTTAAAAAACTCACATCCGCTAAAACTCAAACTCAATAGTCTTTTTTAGCAATATGCTTAAAGTGAGACTTAAACGTGGTGTCACAACTTCGCCGAACTTCATGAGAGTGAGTTTTGGATCGTCGCCCTTGATAGTTGTTAGTTCGTATGTATACGTATATAAATATTATCAGTTAAAGACAACTACAATCATTCTCCTGTAAATATTTTTTCGACGTATAAAAGAGGCACGGAACATAGAAAAGACACGAGAAGGAGGAATAAAGGGATGCGGGAGTTTATTGGTGAGAATTGAATTCAGAGCTTCTTGATCCCGGATTAATACACAGTATGCAGGATCGATGTCGCTAAGCCCACTAGATTACGTATCAAGAAGACAAAGCCAATGGAAAGACATTTCTTTCCATGCCCAATATTTTAGAAATAAATAAAGGAAATTCGCAAGAAGAGGGGTTGATCCTTATCATCGTGACTTGGTTCTGATTTCTCTATTTTCTTTTTTCTAAGAACACCGTTCGCTTTGGCCCCTGAACGAGAAACGAGAAATAGGCGATGCACCATCAGTCCTCCTTTTGCTGAGCAGTGGATTGTGCATGGATTAGATAGGGAATATTATAATGAAGATTCCCACAAACTATTGAAAAATATAATAATAAAAATGAAGATGTGCATAGGCTTGCTCGATTCGGTATGGTAGTGTCATATCAACATCTTCGTTGATGTAGCATGGTTGATAAGGGAGGCGTGTGCCGCTGGTGTGGCCTTCCAGGAAGAAAGGAATCCAGATCGGTATCCGACAACGCAAGCTGAAGACCACAACTGCAACTCAAGCCGAGGCCACTGCTCTACTCCTCGTGACATGTTAAGCCCGAAACCAAAAGAACAACACTCAGCTCGTGGTCAATTGTCCCTCTGGCTCGAGTGTAAAAGAAAAATACTCAGTTCGCGGTCAGCTATTGATGACGGATTTTGAAGATTTTAGATGGAAACTGACTCTCAATCTTGTATGCTCATGTGGAATATTTTATAAATATAATTGGAAAAATGGTTTTTTCAAAATCATAGGAAGAATTGCCCGCAATACAATATATATGTTTGATGTAACATTTATCTAGTAAAGTGGGCTCGAGCTGGATTAGTTGATAGTGATTTTGTGATAGACATCTTTACGTGCTCGATGCCACAGGAACTAAAGCTAGAAGGTATGCGAGTCCTAGGAATCCACACCATCGAGAGGACAAGAGACGAGAGTAAATGCGGATTTGCTCATGAAATCTACTCTACAATCAGTGAATCCATGCTTGTCATGATAGAATTGGTTTCATGGTAACTCATTGACTGCACCGATGTCTCGGGAGGATTTTAACCGAAGCCGACTCCATCTTAACCGGGAGATGAACAGAGTTCTTGCTAGTTTGACTAAAGCACTTGCCAGTTGAGGGAAGCTCAATACCCTGAATAACGTGGAATTCTGATTGCATAAAATGGTAAAAACATAGAAGTTAGATCATGGTAATTAATTCGGTGATAATATAACAGGGATGGGCAATCAAATTTGACCGTGCTTACTTTTACAAAATTACCTTTTAACTCCTCATTTTCACCTTTTCTCTACAGAAAGTTCTAGATTTCTCATTTTCACCGATGGTGCTTTTATAGCTTATTTGAATGACGGATGAAGAACGGAAAATAAGGTATTTGAAGAGATAGTTTATCCTTTCATAACCCTTATTCGAAAAATATTAATTTGACCATTTTATCCTTTCTTGTATCTTCAAAATCTATCTTACTTTCCTTTCGCTGTGCAGGAGTATTTTTACCATAAATTTTATTATCCCCTAAATACTTTGACAAAGAAACTAACATCAACCCCTCCAAATCCCCTATCCAAACAATTCTTTTGATTTGGAACTATGAAAAAAGGATGTTTACCCCAGGTTTTGCTAGCTGTTATGATTTGAGAACAAGGCTTGTTTGCTTCTTTTTCGCTGTGTAATATATTCTATACATGGGATCTTAGGGGAACAAAGAGGGAAGGGAATTCACGCTACTGAACCTTTGACTGATGCCCAGCCAACCTCGATTGCCTGCCCGTCCAATCACACCTCGGCTGATCAGTCAACCCGAAAGGTGGATGTGGATGAGGTCAAACATGGATTCGATTTTTCGATTAGGGTCGGCTGAGTCTTGATAACGCTCTTAGGACGGAGTTTGCCAGCAGCCACATTTACTCCCAAGGTTGTCAACACCAAATGAGGTTTCAGGTGACTTCCAAGAGGGAGGAGGCCATCGGCTGCCATGGAACTCTGTTTACAGTATTTTTTTAATTCACTATTTTAAAAAAAATTAAACAGGCAATTTTTTAATTTTAATGTTCTACACTTTTTTTAAAAAAAAATTCCTGAAAGTTGTATTAGGGTCATCGTGCATTATGTCTCCTCTTCTCGTTCTATACTTTGAATATTTATTGATTTTGGTAGAACACCAGGCAGAGAAGGGCTTGTCTCGGTCACATTTACGTTTTGCAGATGACATTCATCGGAGTGGTTTGGGCCCCTTCAGATCCCATATTTCAGGACCCTTAACTGAAAATGACCATAGAATGACAGTAGCTAATGTAACGAAAGAAAATGGGCAATGGGATTCGTTGCGGTGTCGGAAAAAACTCCCTTAGCTGCCGGGGATCTCCCCTTATATCCAGGCTATGGTAACCGAGGATGGACCGGGGAGGAGAGCGGACCTGGTCATGGAATATTAGAATCATCTCCGGGAGTCCGACGTTTTATCTAGTTACGTCTGCACTGCTGATGAAAGTTCCATCTGCAGCAATCTTAAGATCCAGAGGTGTGAATATTCCTGCATTTTGCAAAATTTGCATCGACCATTTGGAGAATCTGGACCATACATTGAGGGAACGTCCTACCGCTGTCGATTCCTGGCCCGGTGTCCATGTACTGGTCTCAAATATTGCATCTTTAAAATTGGCCTCGAACTGCAGTTTGTCTAATCGATTTGTTGCCCTTAAATGTCCTGTGTAGATGGATGTGGCAGATAAGAGGAACTATTTAAGATCTGCAGATGATATTGGGAGGATTTTAATAGTAGCCGGTTCCGTTCGTGCGGTCTGAACATCCAGGGACAATACCTTCGAGAAATTGCGGGATGATTAGAGTTCTTGTCAGTTAAGCCAAGCTTGATATCGATCGAAATGCACTCAATACTCAAATATCTTCATCGTACTTGCACTTATATACATGACCTTGTACTGCATAAACTAATGCCCAGTACTCGAGTATGCAGCAGACAAACACATCCAGATACATTAGCATCAAAGGGAACATAGTAATCTTCATTAATTTACATGATTCCGGCTCATCATCCACCCACCTCGTTACGATCCTACTCGGCTCCCAACAATTCTCCAAAGAGCTCGGCGGGCAATCGGGGGTTGAGGAGAACTTCCACCGGGGTCTCCTTCGCCACTATCATGTCCACCGGAGCATTCCCCGGCATAGACATATGGAACGCTTGGAGAGCAGCCGAGCTCAGTGCTAGATGGGTCACCTGAAGGGCAAATGCAGCTCCAGGGCAAGCCCCCTCCGGCCCGAGCCAAAGGGGATGAACTCGAAGTGCTGCCTTGAAGCATCGACTCAGGCCACCTAGCCACCTGCGAGGAACCTCTCCAGCTGGAACCTATCCGGGTCGGGCCAGATCGTCGGCTGGTCTCGGTGTAGCTTTACACACGTTGACAAATATCCGGGTGCCTTTCTAGATAAAATACAAGTTATAGATACCGTTTATTATTAATTAAGAAATAGTATATTTACAAATTAAATTCTGTCAGTCAATTAGGTTAATTAGTAATATATTTGCAAATAGAAGATCCTCTTCTCATCCTATTTAAGATTTCTTTTTCTTCCCTGATAATTCATCGATTATGTTGTATTATTACAGCTTAAACCAAAGTTTCATTGTCTTGTGTTTCATTGTCTTGTACACAAAAATGCAATCCAACCTTGTACGAATAGGAAGCTCCTCAGACAGACTGGCCTGCATCCAGTTGCTGCATCAATCAAATTTCCTACCTTCAACAAAACTTTAGAAACAATGTAATTACATGAGCAAAACTTATCCATTTATAATAATTATCCCAATAATATGCTTTTGATGCAATGCAACTTTGGCATTTCTGACAACTATAAATAGAAATCTTGATACTATTAGCAATACACCTACTTTAACGTACTGGATAACAACAAAATTTGAAGGGAAAACTTCTAGCAAATCATAAATTGAAAGAAACACTTCAACAATTTTGAGCACCCAAAACCATTTAGAACGTCATTGCAAGACCACGAAATCGCATTGCATATTATACTTAAGATTGCAAGAACATGAACAATGCTTTGCAAAAGCCACATATTTATGAGCACTGTATCAGGGCTGCAAGAACAAAAAGCGCACTCAACTTTTCAAAATCAGCATCATCCTGACATAATTGGAAAAAAAATTTGTTAAAAAATGGCTTCAACAAAGCAAACTAAAAGAAAGACCGATAAGCTTTATGGAGTTCGAAGAAACACATTCGTGGAGATTAGAGAAAAACAACTTTACCTGAAGTAGGTTCTATGTCATCCACTGGGATGAAAAGGTTGAACAAAATAAAGAAAGTTCATGCTTTTTGGCATACTCGGAATTTTGCTAAAAGAAGATCTATTATATAGAGCTAAAAAGTAGTTCGTGATTGATAAGGGAAATGGATTATGTATAGTTCGTGAATTTCTTTTACCAAGCAAAAGTGTTTGGTACTAAAATAGAGAATTTCACAATAGTACGTGATTTTTCAAGCCAAAAGAGATGTCACGTCACGTCAGACACCGTTTGTACTGTCAGCAACACAAACATTGTAAATAAGCAATTAACGGCCAAAATTAATATCGTGGTAGATTATGAAAAAGGAGTATGTTTTGTGATTGTCAAAGTAAAAAAAAAAAAGTTCATTGTAGAATAGGGATCTCAATAGTAATTTGCGATTTTTTTTGGCAAATATTCCTAAAAAATCATAAACTTTAAAAAATTATTTTAAAAATAGCATTTTTGCATCTCTATAATTTCAATCACAAGAAAATTAACTAGGTAGATGACTAAAAGAACTAAAATTATCTAAAACATAAAAATTAAAATGATGGCATGTTTCATGTTAATTTGTTGGGCTTAAAGAGGAAAGAGCCGCCCATTGGGCACATAGCCCATTAAAGTTTTAAAGCCCATGAGGTCAAGCTGAAGAAGACCACTCACTAGCCATCACTTCTTCTTGGCCCACTATCCATTCTCCATATCCCCAATCCATTTTGTGATGCGTTTGTGCTTAATCGTCGTCTACCCATGGTTATCTACATCTTTTCTTTCGTTTACAAAAGAGATTATCTATATTATATTTAGAGATATATATTCTATTTAATGTCTTCCTTTTAACATATGAGTCAGACTTTTTCCATACTCGACAAACTAATCACGAGCTGGGCATTTTTCTTCGGGTCTCGCGCTTAACGGGCCACGAGTTTCACACTCTGGTCTGGCGTGATGTGAGTCTAAAATCGACCCGCTCTGATACCATATTAAATTTCACCTGCTCCTACAAAAGTTTCAAGTACATATCCACTTAAAAGCCTAAGTTGATAAGTGGTGATACCAAATTCTCTTATAAACTCAAATTTCTTTTTCAATTTAGTCGATGTAGGATATAACTCTTAACAAGATTAAAAAAAAAAGTAGAGATGTGACGGATGGATTCTAGGGGAGCGAGACTGAAAAAAGAGTGACAGTAGCTAATGTACGTAACGAAAGTAAATGGGCAATTGGAATTGGAATTTTCCAATACATCTTTGTTATTCCCCGAAAACATTTAAGAACTTACTTTATAGCATATTGAGTGGTGTCTTATGTGGTTTACTTGATGAAATGGTTTGGAAGTTCTCGTCTAACGGGAAATACTCCTCCTAGATCAGGATATACTCTAGTTTATGGCAGAGAACCAGAAAAGGATCGGGGAGGATGGACCTGGTTGTGTACTAGTAAAATCATATCCGACAGACAATCCAACACCTTTTCCAGTTATGTCTGTAGATGAACACCCACCCAGCAAAAGAAAAGCAAAAAATGTCTGCAGATGAAAGTTCCAATTGCATCAATGTTAAGGTCCAGAGGTACGAACGTTCCTCCATTTGGCAAAATTTCGCAACTGACTAGGAGGAGAATCTGGACCGTGTATTTTGAGGAAACGTCCTGCTGCTGTTGATTTCATGCTGGTCTAGTATCCATGTCCCAGCGTCAAAGATTGCAGCTTTTAATGCTGGGCTGAAATCGCATTTCCTTTTTCTATTCGTTTTATTGCCCTTACTAAGTTCTTGTGTAGACGGGAGTGGCAGGTTGAGAAAAGCTCAATTAATATTCAGTACTCTGATATTTCTTTTTACTTGCACTTGTATACGTGACCTTATACTGCCTACGTACGTACACTAAATGTCAAGTACTCGAATATGCAGCAAACATACCCGTCAAGATACATTAGCATCTAAGAGGACATAGTAATCTTCATTGATATATACGAATCCGGCGGGCTCACTGTCCACCTCGTTACGATCCTACTCGGCCCCTGATAATTCTCCAAAGAGCTCGGCCGGCAACCGTGGGGTGAGGAGTGCTTCCACCGGGCTCACCTTGGGCAAGGCCACTGCTAGACCCTCGGTCAAGTCCACCGGAGCATTCTCCGGCGTAGACACATTGAATGCTTGAAGCAGTCGGGCAAGTACAGCTCCAAGGCAAGGCCGGTGAACTCGAAATGCTTCCCCAGAAAGCAGCTCCCAGGGCAAGGCCGCGTCTTTAGCTAGACCCTATACGTTGCCTCCATGTATAGTAGAGTTTCAATAATTTTATAATTCGAATAAAAAAGTTAAAAGAGTAAAGTCGATAAAACAGTGTTTTCGTTGTTCATTGGCAGGAAAGGAATTTGAAAGAATTCTGTGAATGACCATTCTATTGAAATAATCATTTCAATTTCATTTTAGATAATGGAATGAAGATTGGAATTCTGATTTCATTCTACCTTATAAAATAAACTTTTTTTTTTGTTTTCTACCTAGTCGAAATTTTATTAAATATATATAACTTATTTTCATTCATTTTTTGATATCAGATATGAGAGATTTTCTTTTTCCCCTTTTTGCATGTCCAGATGGAGAAAGTTTGTATATAACTGTAAAATCATGTGTCAATTCTTACATGGTATTATGAACTAGTAGAATTTAATTATTTCTATACGTGATATCACAAACCAATAAAATCGTGTATATATTAATGAAGATTACTATTAGGTGCTAATGTAGCGTGTATGTGTTTGTCTGCTGCATATTCGAGTACTGAACCTAGAGGACCTAACTCAAACCGGATTCAAGAACAAACTGAACTCGTACCACTACACCGACCTCTTTTCTTGAGCAAGTTGTAACTACTCTCCTTAGCCTCAAATGCGACGACGGATA
Source organism: Lagerstroemia fauriei (assembly GCA_025802135.1). Lineage (NCBI taxonomy): Eukaryota > Viridiplantae > Streptophyta > Magnoliopsida > Myrtales > Lythraceae > Lagerstroemia > Lagerstroemia fauriei. The sequence goes on along the minus strand of JAOYND010026763.1, from coordinate 4,099 downwards.
ATCACTTCACAAACCCAAGTTTACTTTTTGTAAAATTTTCACTCGGATCTACCAGAGTTTTAGGTCCGCTTTCACCTAAAAACATAACTTGTTAGGTGGTGTTATCCAATTCATATATAAACCCAAGTTTTTTCGTTCAACCTAGTCGATGTATGATTCAACTTTCTAACACCCATCGTGGCAATGTGTTCACACTTGACACGTGTCCTTAAACATTCGTTCTTAACAATTGATATGGAGCGAGGCATTTTTCTTCAAATTTAGGGCAACGGGGGAATTACGATGAAGTAGACATTCTCTTCCGTTCTTGGATTAACATATGAGGCAGACCTTTTTTTCGTACCATGAGAAATTCTATTTTTAACTCTCAACATTTTTCAACCTGCTGAACTATCTAGTTTTGGAAGAACTCCTCAGATTCTACATATCTTATTAGCCCATAAATTACATTGTCTTGTCAATCCATCGAAACGAATAGAACCAGGAGAAGACTCCGTGCCCCTTTATTTGCCCGTTGTCGAGGAGAATACACCGACGACAATTCCGACATTACCCAATTCAAACAATAATTTTCGAGCGAATATTGACAGAGAATATGGATCTCAATAGTAATATGCGATTTTTTTGGCAAATATTCCTAAAAAATCATAAACTTCAAAACGTTATTTTTCAAAACAGCATTTTTGCATCTCTAAAATTTCAATCACAAGAAAAATTAACTAGGTAGATGACTGAAAGAATTAAGATTATCTAAAACATAAAAATTTAAATGATGACATGTTTCAAGTCACTTTGTTGGGCTTTAAGAGGAAAGAGCAGCCCATGAGGTCAAGCCGAAGACCACTCACTAGCCATCACTTCTTCTTGGCCCACTATCTGTTCTATTCTCCATATCCCCAATCCATTTTGTGATGTGCGTTTGTGCCTTAATCATCGTCTTTCCATGGTTATCCACATCTTTTCTTTCGTTTACAAAAGAGATTATCTATATTATATTTAGATATACATATTTTATTTGATGTCTTTCTTTTTTTCCTAAAAAATTCCAATAATACATAAAATTTAATTTTTAATAGCCATTAGATAGATTAAACAAAAAGTAGAGATGTGAGGGATGGATCCTATGGGAGCGAGACTGAAAAAAAAGAGTGACAGCAGCTAATGTAATGAAAGTAAATGGGCAATTGGAATTTTCCAATACATCTTTATTATTCCCCGAAAACATTTAGGAACTAACGTCATCCAGCCTTTCTTTTCTCTCTCCCAATCGTGACAATGCTGAAGTGATTATACAACAACTAATAAAAGAAAAGATCCACAGAATAGTTAATTTTTATTGATTGATATCATTACATCAGTACTGTCATGTAGACATTACCGTCTCATGAAATAATTTCTCCCAGTTGCGCGTTCACTCTTCTTCGCAATCCTGACCATCCATTCCCGCATTTCTTCTTGCCTAAGTAATAAAATAAATTCTCAAACCAAAAAAAAAGTCATAAAATGAATTTTGCTGTGCAGTCGATGGAATATGCAGTAGGTTGAAGAAAATTATCAATTATTATACTCTATAATGGATTTTTGTTACCCGCCTCGACGCATTCCCTTCTCCCCTCGGCATCGTCCCACACAGAAAGAAAGAGCGCAGAGCCCCGGCCTGACCTCTAGGTCCGCTAACGTAAAGCGAGGAGTTAAGCCTGAACTGGCAAACCGAAGTCACTTTCGGAACCTTACTTCCTACCGCTAACACGTGTCCAGTCCAGCGGGAACGCGCAGCGCAAACGAACGTGAGCTGCTATACCGAATCCCCCGCTGGCCATCGGGGACCGAGTGGTGATTTTATTATTTTTTATTAAATTATATATAATTCGCCCATGAATTTGTCAATTATTATTTTTCCTATTACAAATAACACGAGTTTATAAGTATGGTCGAAAGAGAGGGGTGGTGGAGGGACAGATCGGTATACTCGATTGGTGGAGGTGGTGGAGGGACAGATCGGTCTACCTTGACTATAAGGAGTCTTAATCCTCTCGAATATGCTGCGGCACATTCAAAGCCACTGATTTTCCGTTTCTTATCACATCACTTATAATATAAGCGGTGGGCCATCCAGTCAACTGCCTATCAACTCATAATAATCGAGTAATAAAATAATACATTTCAATTTTCTTTTTTATGAATATATATTTAAAAAAAGACAAGTCAGATTGCTAAAAAAAGTAAATTTGTGTGTATATTTCTTCTTTAATGGAAAAAAGTTTATATTTTTAGTGTGTACTGCCTGATAGACTGATTTAAATTCGTAGACCGATTGTTATCACTAGAGGTTGAGGTCCTTCCAACCGAAGATTTTTTTTTCCGTATACTCGAACCTAAAATATTACTTAGTAGAAAGAATTGTCAAAGTGCCTCGACCAACTTACATTATCAATGCCTCTGACGATCCATTCATGCCCTTTCAAAAAATTGAAGATTTAAATTTTGGGAAAAAGGAAATTAAAAATTGGCCCTTCAAACTTAGCAAAGCCAATCCAAATTGCCCTCTCGCCTTTGCTCATTCTCAGTCAGAGTTGGCAGCTCGTGAAACTCAATGGGACAATTGGAGCTGTATCATAAAATAATTGAATTCTATTAGCTCGTAACATCACATCAGCACTATCATGTGGTATACCCATTACACAAAAAACTCTCTCCTTCTCATGGTTATCCACATCTTTTCTTTCGTTTACAAAAGAGATTATCTATATAATATTTAGAGATACATATTCTATTTGATGTCTTTCTTTCTCTTTTTTTCTGACAGCCATACACATGGCATCATTTCCATGAGTTTTACAGAGCCAGACTGCCAAACCCATTTTCAAACTAGTAATCCACCGTTCACACCGCACCCTTTCACCTCCGTTTCTCGGTGCCTAATGTGACAGAGTTATAACAATCTCGATGGTCAGAACGGTAACTTACCCTTTTTCACAAATAATAATAATAATAATAATAGAAGAGTGAAAATAATAACCAGCAATATCAGCAATTAAAATTCAATAGATAAAAGTTGAATTCAGAATCTTTAAATCTCAAATCGAGAACTGTAGTGTTATACTGAATCATCTTTTCTCATCAAAGCCATCATTGTAATCATATTTTTCACTTTCCAAATTGAACAATACTTTTAAGATAGTTAAATTTATTTTTATAAATTTTATATGAATATTCTTCAATTTTTTTTTTGGTAATTAGATGAATATCCTTAAGCGAAGAAGAAGAGGAACAAATTAATGTATGATACTAAATTTGTCAAATATGTCAGCGGCTAACCATCACGTCTAACTTCCCGTCCAATCTATCCTCCCCTTATGGGCCATTGACACGTTTTCCAGTATGAGTCCCGTTCTACCCACTCGAAGCTTCGTCTGATTAAAACAAGACCGATTCGACCGGAAAAAAAAAACAATTTACGTACGATTTTCGTTCCATAATATATGTATAGATGTTAGATTTTATCAAATTTAACGCTCCGGGACTCTTACAAATTTCCATTTTTAATACTTGATCTCCTTGACCTGCTCATATTTATATATTTTTGTACAATATAATTATATATTTTAAAATTAATTTACTTGATATATTAATAAATTGAATAATAATTATTCTATTTTATCAAAAATATATTAATTCTTAATTTTTAAAAATTCTTAATTTATATCATATTTAAATTATATTTTCTAAATCATTAATTAATTTTTTTATGTGTGGCCCGACTCGTTCCCTGTCCGCCCCTCTAGAGATAGGGCGCTAACACGCTTGTTTCCACCTAACGGGAATCAATCTCAGACAGTCGCACGTGGAAAAAATGAGGAAAGGAAGTGGAGAAGAGAAATTGTTGCGCGTGGAAAACATTCAGTTCAAAATCTACTGTCAGACACCTGGAAATGACACAGCTGATTGGCACAGTTTATTTTTTTAGTATATAAAAAAAAGAAATATACACCAGCAAATACATACACATAATTGAGATTTTGACCAAAATAGACTTCTTTTCAAAACTATTTTCCAAACTAGTCTTCCCCAGAAAATATTTCACATTCTAGTCTTCAAA
>JAOYND010026558.1:0-12158 GCA_025802135.1 Lagerstroemia fauriei | reverse complement strand
CCGTAGCAAAGTTCTGTAGCTATTTTGAATCTGTGTCCATCGAGATCCGAGATCATTTTATATATAACCTCCTACAATACATGTGTGTAATGCGGATATCTTTGTCTAAGGGCTGAATGTTTCTGCTACGTATAAAATCCGACTGTTTTGTATTTCTTTAAAAAATCAATATACAATAAATTAAGTTGAAGTAGGAGATTTGGATGCGTTGTAGGGGTTGCAGATTGCTCGCTACGAGATGGTGTCGATCGTTCACTCCTTGTTCGTGCCATCACATATTCTTTTTCCGAATTCTCACAGACGATGTCAAATGTTGCAGTTTAGAAAAATCTCATTCTGACAGTGGTTAGTTATAGACGTAAAGGTAATTACCCCTATATAAATATACATCGGACCTTTGCAACTGTTTATGTCTACTCTGACTTTGACTCCTGTCTGCATTCGCTTCCCACCTAGTACAATTTTAAACTTCATGGGTTTACTGGACCTCTCCATGTTGCTTCTAGGTTTTAGGCATTTGGGCTGTTCTTGGATTCTGGGCCTTTGGCCCGTGGCCAATAGCTTCTCAGTGGAGCTTGTGCATGATTCTTGAAACTTTACGAATCAGTCTGCATTGTGATGTTCTTTGAAAAGTTATGAGGTAATATGCAGCTTAGCTTTCTTATATTTCGAAATACGATTGTATTAAAAGTACACATTTCATGAGTCGATGGATCTAAACAGTCTGATCGTTGAAATGGGTCTGTCTGACAAAATAACAATTTTTAAGCTCAATCATTGAAGAGGTTGTTGAAGATTGGATCACGAAGACCATGAAGATAAAGTAGAAAAAGAAGAAAGTATACACACGATATACATAATTTGGAACAGCGATAGAGTGTCATCCGTATTTCCGCGACAAGAAGGAGGTTTAGTAGTGTCTTAATTATTGAGTAATGATGGAAGAGTACAAGATGAGCTAACACAGCACACATGCATCCCAATTCTCAAAGCTCATAGGCGACACAAAAGAGGAATACCAAAAAACCCTAAGAAGAGAATGCACTCACACAAGACTCTTGACACCTAGTGGACATTTTAGCTCACCTTAAATTAAAACTCTCATCCATATATGGACCCAATAAACTATACAGAGAATGTCCTTATTTTATCTCTATCTATAATATCCTAAAGTAGAATACCTTAAGATATGTTCTTTCCAAAAAATATAGAATTAAATTTATAAAAATAAAGAAATAAAATCGGTTAGATCTCTTTTGAAATTCAAGATAGGCCCAACAGAGCCATATCAAAAGTCTACTTCTTTAGATCTAACACTATGTTTGGATTGAGGGATTTGGAGGGATTTGGAGGGATTGGGAGGGGAGGGGAGGGATTTGAAGGAATGACTTATTCCTCCAAATCTCGTTTGGATATTATTATTAGATGATAGATTTGGAGGGATAAAAAAGTTAATTTAACCATTTTACCCTTTAATTTGGAAGACCGATCGAACGGGGAAAATGCGTAAGAGAGACACAGTGGTTTCATGATGATCTTGAAACTCGAACAATGTTATAGTTTCGTGATAGCCTTGGGAGGCTCGATGGTTGCGACCTGTGCTGATCAAGCAGAGGAAAGCTTGTTGTGGTCGTGGCTTGGTGATGATCGAGTAAGGGAAGACCGGTGTGGTTGTGTAATAATATTATGCGGAATTATGGTGTGCCCAGTGTTTCTTTTAAGAAGTTACGATGAGTATTTTTCTCTAAAAATTTGCTATCCCTCCAAATTCCCCTAAATCGGAGGAATTAAAAAAGTGAGGTTTGCAATCCCTCCGAATCCCTCCCCTCCGAATCCCTCAATTCAAACAAAGCCTAAGGGGTCGCTCTCAACTAGCACCTGCCTTCCTGGGAAAAAAAGGGAGAGCATTGTGGAGCAATAAATTTGACATCTTACCTCCATTTATGGTTGTATGATCTTTCCTGCAGGAGTCCAGAAATTTCTGTATGAAGTCCTTTCTTATCTTTAATAATATTTAGTGTGTCATAACGAGTTTATTGTGTAAATCACCATTCAGATCTTAACACGCGCAAAGTTTACTCTCGAAGATTGTGAAAACTCTAGTGTATCAAGATCTGAGAGAAATTTACACAACAAACTCGTTGTATTTTACAAGCTAATATTTACTCACAAGAGAATAGATTGAAGTTTTATTTGTTAGTGCACGGAAACTATACCAACTTCTACTTCGTTATGTAGGATTTCAAAGTGGAGAAGTGATGGATGCAGTTCATGAAAAGGACATCTCAATATTCAATGATTGATCAAAAGCACTACGGATCACATGAGAGCCCGCCAAAGCTACTCTTCTTCTGATAGCATGTGAAAAACATGCCATGAATTGCGTTTGCTTTTAAACTGGCGTGGTTAATTAAGTTTTGCAGATGTCTGGCGTTGTTAATTAAGTTTAGCAAAAAAAAAGTTTTGCAGATGTCTGACATCATAGCAGTTGAAAATTCGGAATATTCGTAATATTTTCAACATATTACAGTTCGTCCAGTTACTTGAAAAGTTTAGTTTTTTGCTTACCATTTACGTGGTTTGGAAGATCTCTAATTCATTAATAAGTATTCACAAGTTTTGTTATTATTTAGATATCAATTGCATATCGAGTGCGTTAAATGTGTGAGCAGGAAAATAGAGGCAACACCTTGGTCTTCAGTGAATTTCGATTTGAAACACAATTGAGGTCACATTAGACTCTCAGCCTTCTATTGAAGATGCAAATTAGCCTTCTTCTTGTGTGATTTGAAAGTTTTCATCGATCAGTGTTATGATAATCGATAGCTGTCATGGAGATAACAATCTTGAAACCGAACCTGAATTTCTGAGCCGAGGCCTAGGGAAGGAACTCCGGTAATGTAATGGAACTTTCATGCTTGTCTAGGAATAACATCATTAACCTAAATACAAGAAGTGCCTCATTACATGAAGTTTATGCTAGAGTGTTTCTCCCGACATCATTTTTTTTTGAGGCTGTTAGTGATCTGACCAATCACTTCTACTATACCAATTTTTTTTTTTTGCTGAAAGGTAATGCATTGATATGAAGAAGATGTAAACAAAATTTTGTGTCTTAGTAGGGAGTTTTGAGATGTTGAGTGGCTCGGAGATTTCACTCTTAGTGGCCAATGGGCTAGATTGTGAGACATGAAATTGTTTTCTCTAGGAATATACAGAGCATTCCAAGTATCAAAACGGGAAAGAATGGCTTGAGCTTCTCTAATCGTTGACTCCACCGGTTGGGGCAAAGTTGCAGAAGTCGCGCAGATGTCCTCAACGACGTTCCAGCATGGATCGTATAGGACCAGGAATACTTGATCGAATATTTCACATCATTGCATATGGTTCCTGCCAACTTGTGGATCCCTTTAACGCTACGCCAAAAAAGAAAGATAGTTCAGAGCCTATTGCTTATCATGGAGGTTTGCAAGATGTTGATGAGCTGTCCATGCTTCCATGTATCTTTGGTTTCTGGATTTGATGGTTCGTGCAACATGTAGCAACTCTGGATGATCGGTGAAGTGAAGAGTATGCAAGTCACTGGGAATTTGGAGTGATGGGTTGAAAGCAAATAGGAGCTTGATCCAGTCCACCATTGAAGTGATCTACAGGCTGCCTGTTCTGATTGGCCATCGGATAGAGAAAGGGCATTTCAAGGACAAATATTCAGTCGTCTCTTCCTCAGTGCAGCAGAGGGTGCATGATGGATTTCGAATCTGAAAACGAGTGTTGACGACAAAGCTGGTTGGAAGAATATTCCATAGGACTTTCCACACAAGCAGCTTATGACGCTCATGAATTTTTGCTCACCATAATTGTTTCCATTCAGAGTGGGATAGGGTTCTAATATCGCTAGTGTTAATTTCCAGCAAATAGGCTGATCTGGTGGTGAAAGAGCCATTAGTAGTAAACGTCAGTGCCACCAATCAAGGTCTCTGTTTACTCTTGGTTGGATGGAAGTGATGCAGTCACGTTTGAATCATCAAGGCGGCCTTGCAATCTGCCTAAATTCCACCAGTCATCCCATCTAGAAGCTCACGAACCCATGTGGTTGCGGAAGGATCAACACCTGGGCGAGGTTTGGGAATGAATCCTTTGATGCCCGGGACCCAGGGATCTCTCCCGATATTGATCAAGGTGCCATTTGTCAATTGGTAGCAGTAGTCTTTCCTCATTAGATCCTGAACTTTACATATTCCATTCCAAAAGAAAGATGAATTACTTCTTGGAGTGCGATACTTGAATGGAGTGTTATTTAGGTATATACTCTTAAGTAACTGAATGTGGGGTTTATTTATTTCCTGAACGAGCTGTCATGCATGCCTGGCCACTAAAGCTTAGTTATGTTGATGCATGCCAAAAAATGGTAAGCCACCTGAGTACAAAGTGCATTCCATGCTTTCAAATGCATTTTTGGTGAGCCAGAAGAAGAGAATCCCCACCAAAATTTTGAGAAAAGAGATTCAAGACACTGACAAAGAGTTTTAGGCAGTAAGAAGGTACCCATGATATAAGAAGGAATGGCAGAGGCAACAGCTCTAATTAGAACTCCACAACCAGCTTGAGATAATCACTAAAAGAAAACTATTAAATTACGACGGAAAGATCCGTCAGTAATCCGTCGGGAATCCATCGGTAATTTGATTTACCGACGGATATGAGCCGTTGCGTTTTCCCTTGTCGGGAAATTGTTGTCGTCGGCAATCCGTCGGGAATTCGTCGCAGTTAGTGACGGATTATCTGTCCCTAATCGGTCGCTCAAACAAAGGAAAACACCGATGGATTGTCTGTCCCAAATCTGAGGTATTTTCGACAAAATTTTCCATCGATAATTCGTCTCTAATTGCGACGGATTGCTGACAACAGCAATTTCTCGGCAAGGGAAAATGCGATGGCTCGTATCCATCGGTAATCATTCGGTTTTTGTATTTTTAGTTACATTTATTTTATAAATATGTATTATATATTTAATTTATTTGATAATTATGTATTATCACATATTTAATTTATTTGATAATTAAATTGATTGCATATTTATTTAATTTATTTCATAATAATTTATAATTATTACTAGAATTGAAGAAAAAAATAAATTGTTATTAACTTAAAATATTTACTAAATTCTACAAGAAATTATGAAAAACCAAAAGAAAATAAAAAAAGTCTAATGATTCCGCTTCCGAGCCTGACTCGAAAACGTATTCTGCGTCATCCTCGTTGTCATCATTGTCATCGTCATCTTTCACACCATCACTTTCTTCATGTGGCCATGGTGCTGGATGGTTAGGGGTCATATGACTGAATCTCAAGAAAATTATCCAATTTGGTTTTCCGTCTAATGTAGCCTCTGGTGCATCTGTGATTGCAAGTCCTCAAACATCAGATGCACATGGGTCCGCATTTCCTCGATCTGTGCCTCCCATGCCTTAGAGGAACCGATATTTTCCCCAGGGCGGTGGGGAGATACTCGATTCGGGGAAGTACCCAAGGCCGTAGATGTGTCCCTTCTTTCTCCCTCCAGCAGCCTCTTTCCAAACCTCGAGCATCTTCTTTGGAGGGGGCTGTGGAGTGCCGCCGACGGTGCTCTCCTGAGATGATGCGAACTCCTGTAATTTCTCGGAGACGGCCTTCTATATTACGTAAGAGAAAAACAAGTTATGTATGAATATTTAGTTATTTATTTTTAATCATACGATTTAATTGAAATTCACTTACCTGAACAGTCTCCACCCGTGGTTCCAACCACTTATTCTTCTTGGTAGAGAACCTTCTGCGTCAATAATGCCAAAAAAATTGTAGGCTCCCTACCTAATTCTTTTCCCTGCCACAAGAAGAACAATCAAATACGAACATTAATTAATTGTTACATAAAATGCACAAAATTATAATATTTTACCATGCAATCCCGATGGGTGCCCGTTGATACGTTCCTGCCAGAGTACAAAGATCCACCAATGGGGAACCTTCTGTTCTCCTTGTTCGCTTTCAACATTCGCAAGAATGCTGACGACTCTGAATGACGTAAAAATTCCCCATTAAATTCACCCCCATCTAGTGTGGCCTCTTCTTCATCTTCCGGATGTCGCTCATCGTGTCACAGAAGCAAGCACCTCCCTTGAAATTGAAGGCGCCCTACATGTGATCCTCATCGACCGGATACCAATCCACATGCAGCTTCCAATTTACAAAGTTAGTAGGTGAAAAATATTAATAATAAAAATATAATTTGTAACTAACAATTTACCTTCCATTCATTGAACCAATCCCGCCGTATTCTCTCTGAGATCTTGTTCCAAGTAGCGTTGAATGTATCCAGCTGATTCCTGATGATTGATGTAACGATCGAAGTGGCTAGAAGATTCGCTTGAATCTTCCAACAAAAATATTAATATAATTATTATAAGAAAAATAATTATTTAAAATATAAATTATAAATTTCTTACCCATTAGTGCTCTCCCTCTATAAAAATGGCCTCCTAAAAGCTCTAGAGTTGGCTAAGGAGGCCGGTGACCACCTGTGGTGTTCATCACTGGGGGGAAGACATACCAGCTCACCCAAGCAGATGAGTTAATTGTCAGGATGGTCGCCTGATGAGAGATGCTCCCATCATGCAATTGTCAAGGCTGGTCCGACACCGTGGGTATGGTCGCCTAACTTTCTTCTTGCCCTTACGAGCCTTACTTGTAGTCCCTAGGTCACGTGGTGCGTCGGACATTGTGGATCACTTACGGGCCTTACTTGCAGCTTCATTTTTACCAAAATCATCATAAAAATGGAGGAAAGCAAAGGGTAAGGAGTTGAGAAGCTTCACATGGTTTTCCAATAAAGCATCCTCATCTGTTTCTCCATAAACTTCATCAGTGCTAACATGGATGAACCATGTAATCTATCCAATCCCCTCTCATGCTTCTAGAAGGTGAGTGCCATAGATGTTGTTGATGAACTTCTTCAGTGCTAACATGGTTTTGTACTACAAAGTGCATTATTGTGTCAATCTACTCAATAATGAGGAGATAGTTGACAAGATCAGCACTGCAGATAACTCCCTTCACATATTTGAAGTTTGGAGATGACTGAGAAGGAAGAAGTTTGTTCGGTTTGAGCAATAACCAAGCTTATGAAGCACGACATTTTTGTATTCAGGATAGTTACGGATAAAGTGATTCGTGACATGAGATGCAATGAAGCTAGCAGCACCAGTAATTAGCCATATGGAGACACTGCAACATGAGGAGTATAGCCAAACTAAGTCAAGAGCCTTGAGTAATGCAATTATCCAACAAATCCATTATAAAACAAATAGAAAGGGGAAAAACAAATCATAGGTCACGTGCAACACAGTTTCTCAGAATCCATATATCTAAAAGATGAAAATGCATCAACAGACTCAGATCATTGTCATTTATCCACCAAACTTACGGAGTTAATCTACTCGAAATAATGAATTATGAGGACCTAATCAGTAAAGTACCACTCGGTATAATATAAAGCAAGCCTTCAAAAGAGTAGATCTGACACAAATATAATAAAAGTGCTTGTTGATGATTTGTGTCATACTAAACCAAAATCGTCAAAGCACAATCAGTCGCATGCTAAAATATATTTCGACTAATGCTTGATGGTTGATGATTTTGGGGTGGAGAATTGTGGGCTCACAACAATGTGGTCTTGGGTCGTGGTCGGAACTCGATGGAGAGGATCGGGGTTGTGGGGGGTGGAAGGTGGAGCTAGAGAAGGCGGTCAAGGACCGAGTTCATGAAGGGCCGCCGGAGTTCATCAATGTACCTTTTTTTTATTATTTATACTTTTTAATTATCATTGTAAAATTTTATTAATTTGGAAGTCTATCATACAAAGAGGATGAAAATAATTCGAGAAACTGGATCCTGCCTTACCGGACATGATTTTTGAATCCGACCAGTCAATATTAATCTGCTCAACATGTTAAGGCTAGCAATTCAAATTTTCTGTGCAGATTTTCAATATTTAGATGTTGCGCTCTATTTTCCTTTTTTTCCTCAACGAGTCAAATATAAAATAATGCTAGTCTTGCTCAACTTATACCTTTCATAATTAGTTACAATTTTTTAAATAAAACTGGCCGAGATAAATGAATTTGACGGAGTTGAGGTTCTACAGATGAGGGGCTCCTCTGTTGGCTTCCTCCTCTCTGCACGCCGCTCTCCATTCCATTCCCTTTGACGAAATGAGATTGCGGCTCCCTCGAGGACGAGGTTTCATTACCAATGGATAATCAGTCAGTAATCCGTCCTACATGGGCGGGTTTTTTCACACCCATGTGTGTTTAAACAGTGACAGATTATTGATGAATTTCTGTCAGTAAAAATAAGTGCGAAAACTCACCAAAACGTCATGACCAATACACTGTCGGGTAGCTTCGTCGTACATTCTCGACAAATCCTTGATGGATAATCCATCAGAAATTCCATCGGTAAATTTCCTGGATAGCTCCCACCACAGTTTAGTGACAGATAGTTCGTCAGTAATAGCCTTTGAAATTACTGACAGATTTCCGACAGATAATCCATCATAGATCCATCGGAGATGAGAGAGCTCTTTCTAGACGGCATTTCGTCGCAAATCCATCAATATTTATGATGGATCGTAATCCGTCTAGATTCGTCGTCGCAATTTTCGACGGGACATCACTGACAGATAATCCGTTGGTATTTCGCAGTTTTCTTGTAGTGAATGTCTTGGATTTCGATGTCGCTAGCTTTTTAGTGACTCTTCCTAGGATCGGTTCGAAGGTGGAAGCCTTAGCTGCTTTGATGTAGAGAGGGGGGCCCAAGTATTTGGAATTTGCAATACCTTTCCTAAGTCCAAGGAATGTCAAAAGCTGAATCTTGAGCTGATTAGGCATGTTCTTGCTAAAGAAAATGGAGTATTTGGCTTTGTTAATGAGCTGCCCAAACCAGATTTGGTATGTGGATAGGACTTGGGAAACTTTTTGGAGATTGGCGTTTGTCATTTTGCAAAGACAAAGAGGTCATCTATGAAGAAGAGGTGTGTAATGGTGGGGCTGTCGTGTGGTATTTTAATGTCTTGTAAGCTGTCTGTTATTTCTGAATGAATGAAAAGGTAAGAAATGGCTTCGGTTGCTAAGGTGAAGAGAAAAGGTGATAGAGGATCAGCTTGTCCGATACCTCGGGATGGCTTGAAAATGCCGAAAGGGCACCCGTTAATGATAGTAGATTATGAGACAATAGACATGCATTCTACTATCCAATGCAACTGTATTTAATGAAACCATAGACACCTCATGATTCCAATAAGGAATGACCACTCCAAGGCTTGCTTCCTTAGCCTTTGGATCAGTGGGATTTTGGGGAATATGTCGTGTCATTCTCTTCCATTTGAAGTATTGGCACTTTAAGGAGCCAACATAGATTTTAGCACTCTTCTGCTCGACTGTGCCTTCTTCAACTATAGCGGCGACCGAGGGGATTCTTTTGTTTGGAAGGGGATGAAGGGAATGGATGGCATTGGTTGGATGGCTATGTGGTGTAGGGAGTTGCTTGTGAGAGGTGGATGAGATGGGTGAAGTGGGGCCATGGGTGGGTGAACAGTGTGAGGCAGGTATTCTGGTTAGGGGCAGAGGTAGTCGAAGTTGGCAAGGAGTTCTGTGCTGGCTGAGTGGAACTAATTTAGTGCTTGAGATGGAAAGATGAGTTTTGGTTTTTTCCCTAGGACCATATTGCAAGATTGTGTCTTTTTCCTTTTGGGCTTAGGAGATGGTTGGCTAACGGGCTTGGGCTTGAGATTGGTTGGGCCTGTGGGGAATATATTGTAGGCTGGCAGTATATAATGGGATTGGGGACAAAGGGGTTGGTTGCTAGGGAGACGTGAGATGTAACACAGACGAGGGTCTCTATCATGGTGATTATGGGAGGCTCGAGGAGATGGTTATGGCTACGAGGTTTACCTGAAGAGGTACGATTGGGTCTCCAAGGTAGTTCTGATGTGACTTGTGAGCAAGCTGATTTTCTTGATGGATGTGCGTTGTTGGCTTTGAAATTACACGTGCTTCGCCTATTTTATGCGTCGCCATAGGGATGGATAAAGCATCAGTCATCTGCTATATGGGGGCATACTACTCTAATTTTCCTTTTTGCAGATAGCTGGAGCAAGATCTTGTTGCGCGCATATCAAGTCCAAACTTCTGATCTGTCAATTGGTTGTCTTTGCAAGATCTAAAACGACAGCTGTAGGAAGTGTGGCTTAATCTACTGTGGTCGTAGCAAAAGTTCGAGAGTCGTTCATACTTGAACAAGATCCACCTTTTATTTAAGTTTTTAGAATCCATGAAGAAGCCATTTACTAATGGTTCTGAAACGAGAATCTTGATCTTCAGTCTCATGAAGCTTTTGGATGGCAATTTTTCTTCCCCTACAAGGTCATTATCTAGAACTTCTGGGAAGAGCTAACCTATTTTTGTTGCATTCTTGCTGGTGAGGTGGTCCAAGGGGAGACCGTGGACTTGTATCCAGAAGTAGGAGTGAGAAAATCCATTTTTAATTTGGGATCTCTAGGGCTCCATTTTCGTAGGGTAAGATGACAACCTAGGATTGACCACATAGCATGAAGGGAGCTTTTTCGGCATTCGGCAGCAGAGTTAAATTTAAACAAGAAAAGATTTGTGTCAATGGAGTCGATCTGGATGCCATGGAGTAATTTCCACAACTGAGCAATCTTTTCCTTCGTGGTGGCTGAGTCTAAGGCAACATTTGCAATGACTTTTCAAAATTATGCCCGAGAGGAGAGGAGCTTAGTTTTGGATGGGTTGGCTTCGAGTATAATGGTATGTGGGGATGAGTAGGTGATGGACTGGATGGGTCTGCTTCGAGTCTGATGGTATGTGGGGACGAGCATGTGAGGGATTTGGTTTTGGAAGTGATGGAACTTATTGTGGGACAGTTTCCAAAATGGAAGGGTCTATTAAAGAGATGCAGTAGGTGGGTTATGTTACTGGAGTTATCGAGGAGGGGAGTAGGTAATTGTGGTGAGAGATAATGATGGTGTGTAGATGGAGGTGGTTTGAAGATGTAGAAGGACAATGATGGAGATAACCTGACAGCCTGAGACACGCTCAGGAGTCATGAGGAGAGACTGAAACAGAGTTCAGAGGAAATTCTATATATAATCACTTCTACTATTCAATTTCACCATATAGTTTCCGTTGATATTCTCTACTCCAAAAAATTCTATCATCCCTAATAGATAGTGAAAGTCCTTATTCCTAAAATTTTTATTGCATGTTGTATAATTTTTCTCCTAGGTTGTGTTTGGGTTGGGTGTAATCCATGAACTTTCCATGGAAAACTTTTCATCTTACACGTTATAAACCTTTGTTTGGAGGTAAAATGGGGTGTATTTTGATTTTGCTGGGCAGCAGTTAATTTGCTGGGCCAGGAACAGTTTAGAATGCTCTCTCTCTCTAGAATGCTCTCCGGATGACGCTCTCTCGATCTGTGTCTCGCACTCAACTGCGATCTCGCTCTCGCTCTCGCTCACGCTCACGCTCAACTGACACGATTCGAAACTCTGGCAACAGAGTACCCATAAATGGAGAGGATTTGCTAGGTCCCCTAGAGGAGGTGGATGGACAACAAAGAAGTACAAAAAGGATGAAAGAAACTCCAGTGATGGAGGAGACTCAGCCTCCGGTGATGCTTGGAGAAAGGACCTACAACAGACTGGCCTCTGAGTCTTTAACTCAGCCAACTTACAAGGACAAATTGGCTGGGACTATACCAGGAGCCTTTGAAGAAGCGTTCCCAATCGACCAACACATGAATGAGGATTCGGACGATGACATGCCACCCGAGAATGATAAGGAGGATGGTATGCCCAGACTCTTGCTGACACGGGCAGAAAAGGCAAGAATCAGAGCACCATGGCGAGATGCGCTGATAATCAAACCATATGGTAGACCGCTTGAATTCAACTATCTGTCAAACAAACTGAAGATGATGTGGAATCCTATAGGAATGATGGAATGCACTGATATTGGGCATGGCTTCCTAATCGTCAAATTCCACGATAAGAATGACAGAAACAAGGTCTTGCGTGATGGACCGTGGTTTGTCAATCA
>JAOYND010026350.1:0-12160 GCA_025802135.1 Lagerstroemia fauriei | reverse complement strand
ACGATCAAAAGCCTTTTCAATCATAGGCTTTATATAATCTTTCCGTTGCGACTTTTCCCGCTTGCCTAGAACACTGAACTTGAAGATTCGTTCGGTCTGAGCAAAGTTGCGCGAGTAGAATGCAATAATATTAATCAAAGCTAGATCGGCTTCTGAAGCTGAGCCATAGAGTCCGCTAAATTCACCATTCCAAAGCTTCAAGAATTTATCGCCATTAGATGCAGTTGACGCACGATTATAAATCGTAACGTCATCATCTATTTCCGGTTGATCTAACGGACTGACGGCCAAGCCTTCAACATCTTTAACTCGCGAAATGCTGGCAAAGAGGAAGTCAAGCATTGCTTGTTCATCTGTGGGTAAGCTGTTACGATAAACATTGCCGGTCATAGTAAAGAATCGGCCGGTATCGTACATCTCAATCTTCTTAGAAGCAGACTTAACGCCCCTAGGGATCGAGCCTTTACAAATAATATGCAGTCCCTTGCCCGAAGGGGAATACTCAGCATAAGAAAGAGAATGTAGCTTGATTGTGGAGTGTCGTTCTAACAATTTCTCATCTTCGGTATGGTCAAGATCAATGCCTACATATCCGAAAGACTTGTCGAAAAAGAATCCAATGCCATCATAGGAGCCGACAGCCGATAAAGCTTGCTCGAAGCTACACCATGTAGACGGATCATTGCTGGCAGCATTACGCCCGGTCAAAGGATTGTAAGGAACCTTTGTCTTACCATAAGGAGTAATCTGATAGCGCCAGCAGCACCAAGCATTTAACCGCCACAATTCACTAGGTATATTGTAAAACGCGGACTGAATCACTGAATCAGCGGCCATCATTAGTCAAACCTGCTTTAACAATACAATAGCGAACGACATCAGCAAGTGAATGCTGCATACCGGTAATCTGTTCTAGATCATGTCGAATCTTAAGCAATTTTGCTTCATCTTCGCGCTTCAGCGAAATGGTAAGCTTGTCCGTATTCTTCTTAGTCATTTGAGGCAACCTTATTCAAAGCTTTCTTAATAATTTTCAACTCCGCAATAGTTAAATCTAACCTAAGTAACTTATCCTCTGGAAAGGATTTATAGTTATGCAGTAAAGAATTTATAATTGATTTCAAAGTTTCCATAGCGGCACGCGCGATCCTGTGGGCATAACCCGGATATCGCACGCGAGCCAAATTGCGTCAACGGCTCATATTGCCTCTTGACCGGTTCATGCCCACAGGCTACCTAGGAGATGCACCGGGCCTGCAAGGGTCCATCCGGCCTTCCGACTCTGGTGCGCCTTGAAGCGGCATAACGGCTTAGAGTAAGGCAGGTAATCTCTAAGCTACTAAGATAACATCACTCCACTCCTGCCACCCGTCTTAGCGTGCTAAGCGGCTCTTACCCGGAAGGATAGAGACAAGTGGAGTGATGTTATTAACATCAGGAAGGGGAAATCTGATGGCACTCGAACCGTCACAGTCAGCATTGCTGGCAGCATGGCAATCGGCAAAGTCTGATCTAGACATTGCCAAAGAGGCCGAGGCTCAGCTTCGCGCAACAGTCGGGCTCAGCATCTTCGCTGATGCAGATATCGGAGCTAACACCATTGAGCTTGGTGGCGGCTACCGCGCGACCTATACTAAAAAGATGAACTACACTCTTGCGGCACCCCTCTATGCGCCTGAGATGTCGGTTAATGACGCTGTTGAAGTCATGGCTGAAGCAATGCGCAAGGCATCGAACGAAGGCGCCTTTATCTTCGGCCGCTTGGTCAAGTGGAAGCCCGAACTTTCATTGACTGAATACAAGCAGCTTCCTGACAATCTTAAGAAGATTGTAGACCAGTACGTTGTAAGTCGAGAGGGCGCGCCGACTTTGGTTATCAAGGAACCTGCTAAAGCGAAGGGGAAGTAGGAATGAGCATCAAGGTTAAAGGCTACATTCAAGTTACATTCAAAAATGATCGTTGTTTGGTCGCACTTGAACAAATAGAGTCTGTGTCTGAAATTGAAGGAAATTGTGAAATTAATCTGAAATATCAGCCGAACACTTGTAAATTAGATCAATCTTATGATGAAGTCTGTGCTCTGATTAAGGAAGCTCAGGAATGACGCCTGTATTCAATAGCGTGCGACATGATCCAGAGAACGGATTTTATGGTGACTGTCACCGGGTTTGTATTGCAAGCCTACTTGACTTGCCAGCAAACGAAGTTGAGCACTTTTGCGATGGCACAACTCAACCTCCTGAAACATGGGACCGTCAAGAGCGATGGCTTAACGCACGTGGCCTGTCTTCAGTTAATACTCTGTTTCCAGGCGAACATCCAATCGAAGCAATTTTGAAAGCACAAGAGCTTATTAATCCCGATCATTATTATATTCTAGGCGGTAATTCATCTATAGGATGCGGACACAGTGTCATCTGTAAAGGTGGTGAAATTGTTCACGACCCTTCCGGTGGAGGAATTGTTGCACCTATGCCAGATTCATTAAATCCACATGGATTTTATTGGATCACTTATCTTGTGCCGTTATTTATGAAGGGGAAGTAAAAATGAAAGCTGTAGAGATTATTATCCGGTTTTTCTTTGCACTACTCATCACAGGAGTGATTTGGCTTGCGGTATGGTGGTTCAATGCTCCATTCTGGTCTATGTTGGTGATCTATTTGCTTTTTGTTGTTGTCGATACGCTTCGCGATTGTGTTATTGACGATATTCGTGCGAGTAAGCAATGAGCCTATCAAAGCTCAAATCGACTTCACAACTTGGCATCATGTCAGGTGCTAAGGTTGTCGTTTATGGCAATGCTGGCACCGGCAAGACCACGCTGCTTGCATCTGCCCCGGCGCCTGTCATCGTATCGGCTGAAAAGGGCTTGCTATCGCTTCGCAAGTATAATCTGCCGGTATGGGAGATTAATGGAATCAAAGATCTTATTGAGTCTTATGAATGGCTCAGCAAGAGCAATGAAGCCAAGCAGTTTCATTCCATTGGTGTTGACAGTATCTCCGAAGTTGCTGAAGTTCTGTTGACTGAGGAAAAAGCTAAGACCAAGGATGGTCGGAAAGCCTATGGCGAAGCTCAGGATAAGATGGTATCCATCTTTCGTGACTTCCGCGACATCGCTGGCAAGAATGTAATCTTTCTTGCTAAGCAAGAGTTCACGACCGATGGCGCTACCGGTGCTAAGTCTTTCGGTCCAAGTTTTCCGGGCACTAAGCTTTCTCAGATGGCACCATATTTTGTGGATGAACTCTGGCAGCTAGTGAACGCGAAGAATGCAGACGGCTCTATTGGCCGTTGGCTCCGTACTCAGCCGGATTTGCAGAACCAAGCAAAAGACCGCTCGGGAGCACTTGCGGAATGGGAAAATGCCGATCCTAACCAAGGGGGCGGATTGACGAATATCTTTACCAAGATGGTGTCGTGATGGATAAACAGGTTAGCACAAACCATATCGAACAAATGATTACGCTCATTGACCAACAGCTAATTCCGTTGGCAAGCGAGTCTGATAAGTCGGAAGAACTTGGCCGCGCCATTCTTCTGCTTAAAGGCAAGGCAATTCTTCTTCGTCAGCAAATCCGAAAGGCTTAAAAATGTACGGTTCTTTTAACGCTCACGACTATCAGCCGCGTATGGGTGGCGGTGCTCAGCATCCTGTGGGCATTTTCATGGCCACCGTAAGCAATGCTGAAATTGTGCCCACAAGCGGCAATGATGGTGGAATGTACGTTGTTACGTTCAAGACCAATGCGGGGGAAATCCCGATGCGTAACAATCTATGGAATAGCAATGAAACTACTGTACGTATTGCAAGAGAGAATGTTTCCGCTCTCTGCCATGCAATCCAGTATTTCAATCTGAACTTCGATGCAGACGGCGGTCGCGCGATCATTAATGCGCCGCTGATGATTGAGGTTGGTCCGCAGCTTGTGCTTTCCGATCCCAGCGATAAGAAGTCTAAAAAGGTTGAGTCGCCTAATTTGACTGAAGTCAAGCGCGTCTTCAGCAAGGAAGGCCGCAACCCGAGCAACCCGAGTGCTCCGCCCGTTGTGCCCACAGAGGGTGATAATGCAGCCGCACAGGGCGGTCCCCCTGCTCTGCCGGCCTTCCCCACCAACGCCGCGCCTCCTGCCGCTGCTGCGGCTCCTACACCAGCCCCGGCGCCTGCTGCCAGTGGTCCTAGCTGGGCTCAGCCCGGCGGCGCTGCCCCGGCTGCTGGTGCCGCCCCTGGTGTCGGGCAGAAGCCGCCTTGGGCTAGCTGATCCAACTTAAATTAAATCAGAGCGGTGAGTTTAGGCTTGCCGCTCTTTCTATTACAAATTATAATAAGGGAGAAATAAATTGTCTATTTTTATGGCAATGATGGCTTGTATCAATGCTGGTTTAGTAGGCTTAGATTTTAAAGCTGGATTTACAGGCTCTGCTATTTTTAGTTCATTTAGTTGTGCTTTTTGCTTAGCTGGTTCTTATCATTATGACAATTGATCTTCAACTGTTATCCGATCAAATCAAAGAAGAACTAGATCAAGGTATCATC
Source organism: Lagerstroemia fauriei (assembly GCA_025802135.1). NCBI lineage: Eukaryota > Viridiplantae > Streptophyta > Magnoliopsida > Myrtales > Lythraceae > Lagerstroemia > Lagerstroemia fauriei. Next base: position 7,619 of record JAOYND010026350.1, on the reverse strand, counting down.
GATGCCCACAAGAAAGCAGAGGTCACCCCTCGCCGTCATTTGGGAGCATCGATCATCGGCCATGAATGCCGGGCTTATCTTTGGTTCTCTTTTCGATGGGCACGTATCGGCAGTAATTTTGATGCCAGAATGCTACGGTTGTTTAATAGAGGTCATTTGGAGGAAGGACGCTTTATAGGTTGGCTCAAACAAGCCGGTTGGGAAGTAGAAGAATTTGATCCAACAACAGGTAAGCAATGGAACTTTAAGGGGGTAATGGGTCACTATGGCTTATCTCTAGATGGTATAGCATGGCATCATAAATATCCTGAACTTGGTAGAGTTGTTTTAGAATTTAAGACTAAGGGGACAGGTAAAGGCTTTAACGAGCTATCAGAAAAAGGCGTAAAGCTTGCAGCCGGTCAGCATTATCGGCAAATGAGCCAAGGCGGTGCCGCTTTTAATCTAAAATATGCACTATATCAGACCATCAATAAGAATGACGATAGTATCCACTTGGAAGTTGTCGAGCTAGACCCTAAGCTAGCTGAAGATGACATCCGTAAAGCTGAAGACATCATTACCAGTAAGACTAGACCGCCTCGCGTATCTGAATCCTCAACCTACTTCAGGTGTCGTTACTGTGAATTTTCTAATATTTGCCATAATGGCGATGCCATGGATGTATCTTGCCGGTCTTGCTCTTTTGCTACGCCCATAGAGGGAGGCAACTGGCATTGTGGTAAGTGGAATAACACTATTCCTTTGGACTTCGTTCCGAAGGGATGTCCTGAGTGGAAGGAATTGGAGCATTGACTTACACAGACTTTCCCACCGGCAGGTTCTATAATGGCGATTGTCTGGAAGTAATGAAAGAGATTCCAGACGGTGTTATTGATATGATTATTTGCGATTTGCCTTATGGTACTACAGCCTGCAAATGGGATACTATCATTCCATTTGATAAACTGTGGGCACAATATTGGCGGATTACGAAACATAATGCTGCTATTGTATTGACAGGTAGTCAGCCGTTTACTTCAAATCTCATCATGTCTGAGCCTGATAATTTTAGATATGAACTTATTTGGGATAAAGTTAATAGATATACAGGCGCTCAGCTTGCAAATAAACGTCCGATGAAAAGACACGAAAACATTTGTATATTTTATAAATCGCAACCTATATATAATAAACAATATAGAGAAGGCAAACCTTATAATGTAAAAAGAACAGGAGGACATGGCGCTCATGTGGGAAATGCAGATATTGATAAAGTAAGAATCGGAGTAAATGACGGAAATCATAATCCTTGCTCAATAGTAGAAGTTAAAGGGGACAATAAAAAAGAACACGGACTTCATCCAACTCAAAAGCCAGTAGCTCTATTTGAGTATTTAATCAAAACATACTCAAACGAAGGTATGTTAATTCTAGACAACACAGCAGGCTCAGGCACAACTGCAATCGCCGCAATAAATACAAATCGCAAATGGGTTTGTATCGAACAAGACCCTGATTATTATGCTAAAGCTTGCGAACGAATTTCTGCCCACAATATGCCTGAATTTACTATAGATGAAAACGTCCCGAAAGCAGCGGAATGATTTTAGTTATAATAGAGAGCCCTTACGCCGGCGATATAAGCAAAAATATTGCTTATGCAAAAGCGGCTGTTAGAGATTGTTTGTCTAAAGGAGAATACCCTTATGCTTCTCATTTGTTCTTTACACAAACCGATTTACTAGATGACAATATTCCTGAACAAAGAAAGCTAGGTATTGAAGCAGGTTTAGCATGGGGAGAAAAAGCGGACAAAACTGTAGTTTATATAGACTTAGGTTATTCAAATGGAATGCTGTATGGTATAAAAAGAGCTAAAGTAGCAAACCGGCCTATTGAATATCGTTCTTTGGAAGGTTGGAATGCAGCCCCGTGACTATCAGCAAGCAGCAGTCGATGCAGTTCTAACTTACTATTCCTCCGGCAATAAGGGGAATGTTCTTGTTGCTATGCCCACAGGGACAGGCAAGTCTTTAGCTATTGCTTTACTTGTGGGCACAATTCTCTGGCAATGGCCGGGCCAACGAATCATGGTCTGTGCTCATGCCGCTGAGCTTCTAAAGCAGAACAGCGCAACGTTAGACAAGCTTTGGCCCGGTGCTCCGTTCGGTATCTATTCAGCAGAGCTAAACCGCCGCGATACTCTATTCCCTGTGATCTTCGGTGGTATCGGATCAGTCGTCAGACCGGCGCAAGCCTTCGGTCACAGAGATGTTCTTATCATCGATGAAGCGCACTTAGTCTCTGACAACACGTCAACAATGTATCAGCGATTTATTGCAACACTAAAAGAAACCAATCCGAATCTAATAGTTGTCGGCTTCACGGCAACCCCTTACCGCATGAAAATAGGACTTATCACAGATGGCGAACTATTTGATGATATTGTCTTTGATCTTACCTCTTTCGACAATTTTAATAGGCTTGTTGCTAGGGGGCATCTGGCACCGCTTATCAGTCGTAGAACTAGAACTGAATATGATATCTCAGAAGTCGGAACAGTTGGCGGCGACTATAACCAAAAACAACTTGCCAAAGCAGTCAGCAAATCCGACATTACCCGTGCCGCCTGTCTGGAACTCATCGGAGCCGCCGAAGATCGAAACTGTGGAATCATCTTCGGAGATAGCATTGAACACGGAGAAGAGATTGCCAGCATACTTAACGGGGAGGGGGAAACTGCTGGATGCGTACATTCTAAGCAAGGCAAAGCCGAAAACGCCGCAATCATGTCTGCCCACAGAGCAGGCGAAATCAAATGGCTAGTCAATAAAGATATTCTGACAACCGGTTATGATTGGCCTCCACTAGATATCTGTGGTATGCTTAGACATACTCAGTCCCCTGGATTATGGGTTCAAATGTTAGGCCGCTTGACGCGACCTTATGACTTTCAGAACGAGCAACAATATAAGCCGGGATTTGAATATGCCAAAGCAAATGCGCTCATATTGGACTTCGCAAGGAACAGTGAACGTCTTGGTCCGGTCAACGATCCGAAGCTACCAAAAAAGAAAGGAAAAGGAACGGGTGACGCTCCTATTCGACTTTGCGAGGCTTGCGGGTGCTACAATCACGCAAGCGCAAGAGTTTGCGACGAATGCGGCGAGCTGTTCACCTTTAAACCAAAGATTTCTGAGGTTGCATCTCAAGCAGACGTAATGCGATCACCGGTCCCTGTCGTGGAGCACTACCACGTCAACCGTGTAAGCTACCGCAAGTTACAGCGTCCCGGCTCAGCAGCAATGATGCAAGTCGAGTATCATCTTAAAGAGCACGCTATTCCGGTAACAGAAGTGGTATGTTTGGAGCACACCGGCTATGCTCACAAGATGGCCTGCGATTGGTGGCGCCAGCGTCACGCAACAGAACCGCCGGAAACAACAGACGAAGCTCTCTTGCACCAATCCAGCCTAAAGGTGCCCACAAGAGTGAGAGTACATATGAACAACGTTCCACGTCCTAGAATCTTGAATGCGGAGTTCTAGATGTATAGAGATATTCCGCATGAATACTTAAATAGGATCGCTAACAGACCTAGAACAGAGCACAGAAAAGGGGCGGTTAGAATGTATCAAGACCACAGAGATAGAGACGAAAACGATGCAAACGCTCGGCATGTTGTTGAGCGTGCAAAGATTCGTGGAGCCGGTGCTTATATTACAGATGAAATTAAGCAAGGCTTCAAATATGATGTACGTTGGACAGCTTCAGAATGTGTAGGCAAAGCTCTAGCTATAGTCATGGATGATGTTGGATTGTTCCGAACTTGCGTTAATTGCGATCACTGGCAAGATGACAAGCAACTATGCGGAATGTGGAATAGCCTTCCACCTGCAAAAGTTATTGTTGTCGGTTGTGATAAGCATACTGACTTGATACCGTTCTGAGGTAATCCAATGACAGACAAACAATGCCTTGAATGGCTTTGGTCCAATGCTAAAATGAGAAGTTTTGTTCATAAAGCTAGATGGACAAATAATGATCTAGAAGTTGTGAGGCGACATGCAAGATCAGCAGCAAATAAAAGAAAAGCCAAAAAAGAAAGGTACGCGGAAAAAGTCAGACAACTCGGTATCTGGCCTTTCAACGGCTCTTAAGTTTGTCTCACTAGCTCAGAAGAAAGACGGTCAAAGCTATCAAATCCATTGCGTTATGCATAATCGAACTTTGACAGCTTTTGACGGTCTTCTAGCCTGTGGGCATACGGTTGAAGATGACTTTGAGGCTAATCCTAGAACAGACATCTTGCTTAAGGCTCTAAGTAAGTGCTCTGACAGCCTTAGCATTACGCATGTTAACGATCAGCTTAAGATTGTGTCGGGAGGCTTGCGGGTCAACGTGCCGTGCGAACCCGCACCGCTGATCGCTGTCAAGCCCGATCCCTCAGAACTGCCCACAGACGCCCGTCTAGCGGCCTCCCTTGCCATCGTGGCCGACCTACCGGAGGAAGGGGACGAAAGGATCGCCTGCCGCTCTGTGCTGCTTCAGGCAGGCTCCTGTGTGGGCATCAACAAGGGCTTCATGGTGGTTGAGGCTTGGCACGCTCACGATATCCCAAGAGCGTTCCCTGTTCCAATTAGATCAATCAAAGCCGTTCTATCTTGTGGTAAAGAATTGACTTCGCTTGGCTTTTCTGATAGCTCAATAACGTTTTGGTTTGCAGACGGATCGTGGATTAGGAGTCAATTAGAAGATGGCAAATGGCCGGACTATTCGCGTACTTTCGCCATTGCAGCAACATATGCAGCTATCCCAGAAAGATTGTTTGAGGTTGCGAAGAACATTGCTAGCTTCTCTAGCGACTCCCGGTTGCGATTCCATGAAGGATTTCTTGCGAGCCACGCCAGCAAAGAACAAGGTGCCGTGGAAGAATGCGAAGGATTAGAAGCCGGTCCAATCTTTCAAGCTGAATACTTAGCTATTATGCAACAAGTAGCAACTAAGGCAGACTTCTACACTTCAAGAGGCTGCTATTTTATTGGCGAAAAGGATGGCGTCAACGTGCGCGGTGCCATTGCTCGATTTACGGGGGAATGATCGTGACAATAGAAGTCTATTCTGATTCAGGCTTCTTTGACGATGACGAAGAACTAGAAGCGCCGACCTCTGGCAAAGCTGTAAAGCTCAATCCCTATAAGCCTAGGGAGTTCAAGAGCTATGAGCTTATGACAGATGAAGAGATTGTTGCTGGCAAAGGAGGCTATCTTGCGTTTGATATTGAAGTCTATAGTAATTATTTTTGTATTTGCTTCAAGTGTATTTCTACTGGAAAGTGCATCATTTTTGAAAAGTCCGCTGAACTTTGCTTTGATATTCGACAGCTTTATTGGGTTATGCATAATCACACTGTGGTCGGATTTAACTCTCTAAAGTTTGACGCGCCACTTCTCTGGTATGCCCACAGTCAAGCAAGTCTTGGCGAGCTAAAAGAACTCACTCGGCAATTGATCTTTGATGGACTTAGGACATCAGAGTTTGAGCGTGGTTATGGAATAAAGATTCCGAAGACTTCTCATATTGATCTTATGGAAGTGTGCCCGCTGAAAGGTGGTCTTAAGACCTACGGCGCCCGGTTGCATTGCGAACGTCTGCAAGACTTGCCTTTTGATCCTGACAGCGAGCTAGACGATGAAAAAATTAGAATTGTACGAGACTATTGTATTAACGATCTTGATACTACTATTCTTCTATTTAATAATCTTTTGGAACAGCTTAAACTACGCGACGAATTGAGTTTGCAGTACCGCGAAAATCTTATGAGCAAATCAGATGCTCAGATAGCGGAATCGGTCATCGCCGCTGAGCTTAAGCGTATGACAGGCTCAGACGTGCCGCGCGCCAAGATCGAACCGGGCCGCGTCTTCCACTATAAGGTGCCCTCATGGATGACGTTCAAAACGTCGCTTATGCAAGGTGTCTTAGATGTTGTTAGTTCTGCTGATTATGTGGTCACTGGCAATGGTAGAGTTGAAATTCCAGAAGCGATCACTAAGCTCAAAATTAATATTGGCTCTAGCACTTACCGTATGGGTAACGGCGGGCTTCATTCTAGTGAAAAGGTGGTAAGTCATGTGGCGGGACCAAATTTTACCCTTATTGATCGTGATGTTGCTAGTTATTATCCTGCTATTGTGCTCAATTTGGGCCTCTTTCCCGAACATTTGGGTAATAATTTCCTTAGTGTGTATTCCACTCTTGTTACACGTCGATTGGATGCTAAAAAAGCTAAAAATAATGCTGTTGCGGATGCGCTAAAGATCACAATTAATGGCGCCTTCGGCAAGCTAGGGTCGCCGCATTCTGTACTGTATGCACCTGATCTAATGATTCAGGTTACGTTAACCGGACAGCTATCGCTTCTGATGCTCATAGAAGCTCTAGAGCTAGAAGGCGTACCGATCGTGTCTGCCAACACGGACGGTATCGTGATGAAGTGCCCACAGGATCGCTTAGACGTGGCCTTGGTGGTCATCGGCGAATGGGAGGCGGCAACCGGCTTCGTAACGGAGGAAACGCGCTACACGGCGGTCTATTCGAGGGATGTCAATGCTTACATTGCCGTTAAAGAAGATGGCTCTTGCAAAGGCAAGAATGCTTATTTTGATCCTTGGAGTGGTGGAGCCAAAGCAGCAATCTTCCGCTTCCACAAGAATCCACGTTCAACAATCTGCATCGAAGCAGTCAACAAATTCCTTACTGTGGGCACTCCACTTTCGGAGACGATTGAGACTTGTAAAGATATTAAGAAATTTATCGCAGTCCAAAACGTTGCAGGTGGTGCCCACAAAAATGGCGACTATCTTGGAAAGGTTGTACGTTGGTATTATTCCAAGGGCGAATCTGGAACAATAAATAAAGCCATCAATAACAATACTGTTCCAGAATCCGAAGGTGCAAAACCGCTGATGGATTTGCCGGATACTCTGCCCACAGACATAGACTTTGATTGGTATATTCGCAAAGCTAATCAAATGCTTGTCGATATCGGTCATACTAAACCGCCTAGTGAAATCAGCTTCTTTGATTGAGGAATGATCGTGCTCTACATTCTCTTTCTTACTGTGGGCATCGCCGCTCAGCCCTTCGGGGCGTACCCGGATCGGGCGACGTGCCAGCGTGGCGGAGCCGTAACCGCACAAGAGCTATGGATTGAGGGGTACGGAAGAAAAATAGCAGTCAGGTGCCGCAAGAGGATTGACAATCAGAAAGCCAAGCGATAGAAGTAGGACATCGAAACGAAGGGGAAGACAAATGGCTAAGGCTCGCAACATCACCCCGGTTCGGGATCGCGCAATCGCGGCATGGTTTAAGACTTTCAATATTAATGCAGACAAATCTAAAGTTCAAGTTTCAAAGTCACGCAAAAAGAAGACCATTACAGTTCGCAGTTTGCTTTCTGGTAGTGATCCTATTACTTGGTCTTACAAAGGTGGCTCTCTCCGCAAGATTGGAGTTTGATTTATGATTGTAATTAAGTCTATATCTTCACTTTTTTTAAGTGCTCTTATAACATATTGTATTGTTTTAGTTTTTAGATATCCTGATCTTTTCGGACCATTGACAATTATAGCAGT
>JAOYND010026244.1:0-12160 GCA_025802135.1 Lagerstroemia fauriei | reverse complement strand
ATTATGATAACAGCCAATAAGAAGAGCAACACCCACAGGTTCGTTGTTCTCCAATCACGTCGTAATGATAATTTTTTAAAATGAAACAAGTAGGGACAACAACGAACAGAGGCTTCCTCCGGGGCTTCTTTGCCTCGGTCACGAACTGTTTTAGCTTTTAGGGTTTCTTTTGTCTTCTATAATTCAATTCTATTTTGTTCTGTCTTTTTTTTTAATTTTCTTTTTTTTAGTCTGACCTGTTTCTTGGCCGGTTCTGATGGGTTCAATGAAAACCCGGTCAGACCGGCCGTCCAAAGTGTCCGACCCAGTTTGCAATGCAAACGGAACAATTAGCGAAACCGGACCAGACTGGTGTCCGGTTCCCGGTTCGACCGGCCCGTCCGGTCCCATTTTGAAAACTATGGATTATATATATATATATATATATATTTGTTAAATTATGATATTTTCAGCTTGAAAATTCATTATTAAACTCTTTTTTCAGTTTCATCATTCGACTCAATTTTCTCGATCTGTCATTGATTAAGATCCGTAAAATATTCCACTTGAGTTTATAAAAAAATTAAGTTCATGTCCAATCCTAAAATTTAAGCTTTTATTCTTTTATAAATTAGATTTTTAATATATTCCCTGCCTGACGTGAAATTACACTTCTCAACGAGCTCTATTTTCGATAGCCGGAGAGAGGAAGTGGCAGTAAAGTGCTCTTCCCCACTAAAGATGTTTAGGCAAAATTGTCTGCTGCTATTACAAATCGAGTTCGAATCGGGCGGACTCATTAGAAGGGTAAAATTTTCTTAATAAAATTTCTCTTTATTCACAAGATTCGAACCCGAAACCTTATTTAAGGGGAAGAGACGTCTTATAATTTCAATCAATCCACTTTGATGCAACAACATCCTTTTAGTTGTTAGAAGTGTGCGTGCATTGGTGGCTAAATGTTAGGGAGTTGCAAAATTTATTTTATTTTATTTTTTTTGTATAACTCATAACATTAATCCTCAACATTACGAGGCGTTATACCATCATCAATATAGAAAAGTTGTGATTCGATTTGGATAGGGATCGGGTTCGGTCGGGTTGGATTGGGTTCTACATGGGGGGATTATACCCGATAAATCTTACATTTGCCATATGTAGTTGTGACTAGCTATGAGGTACTGCAACCTATGTCTCCATTTAACGGTGTCAGCACGTGGCAGTATTTACGTAATGATACAAACTAATTAGATTTAGTTATTTTTATGACTTTTTTTATCAAAATTAAAAATAAAAAAAAGCTTCTGAATAATTGATTCTTATTGATGGACCCTATCTATCTTCTTTTATCTATGAAGTGGACTATTTAAGTGATTCACACTTACAGAAAAGTAAATGCTTGTGCTGATTGATTAGTAATGGGAGCAGTCTCTAATTTACCTATGAACATACACCTTTTTCCATCATCCTCTGATCGGTTAGGAGAATTCTTTTTTGATGATATTGTAGGGATTTCCATACCCGCACTTTTTCTCCAATCACGAGACTTGAACGTCCGATATTTACTTAAGGGGCCGTTTGATTTGTAGTGTGAAAACGGAAATAGAAACGGAAACGGAATAGGGCAAAATCATAAAGGGAATGACAATTTTCAGTTTTTGTTTGGTTTAATATGGAATCGAAATTTGATTCCTTTTGTTTTTGTTTAGTTAAAATTATAGGTATTTAAAATAAAAAATAGTTTGAACATATCAAAACAAAAAAATCATTAAAAGAAAAAAATATTGATATATTAAAGAATCTTTCAAATTATATATTACTAGAAGGTGATCCGTGCTATGCACAGAATTATCAATTATACGTTCTATCATAAAAATTTGAGGTGCCCGAAAATAGGATGATCAAAGAAATATAGAGCTTATCAAAGAAATAAAATTTAAAGTTATAGTAGATAAAAATGAGTAGCTCAAATCAAATAAAAGTAAAGTAGAACAGAAAAAAATGAGTTTCTGGTCAATAAAGTATATTTTTTGTGAAAGTTATGAATGTTTCAAGGAGTTGGATAATTTTAAAAGAGTTAAATAAGATTATATGGTTAATAGAATCATAGGAAACAATTGAAGAAAATCGCGAAAATAGTTAACAGAATATGAAAAATTAATAAAATAAATTTTATAAAATTAATGAAAAAAAATCATTTTCATATCTTCTGTTATTATTTCATTCTAAATGAAATTTAACCAAATATAAACTAAATTGATTGAAAATATTTTTGGAACTTGAAAATGAAACCAAAACCCATTTTGGGTTCACTTAAAAGTAATACTAGATGTCAACCTGTGTTACATATGGTTTTTTTTCATTTAAAAGAATTTATAAAAATAAATAAATAGTAGATTATATAAAATTGTAATCAAGGAAGCTGCTAACATTTTTTATACTTAGAGGAGACTGGAATTTAAAAGAGTAAAAATAGATAGAAATTGTAGGAGAATCAAGAAAATGGATAAGGGAATCAGAAAGTTAAGAGAATCGTAGAAATTGTTTAGAGGATCTTGAGAACGGTTAAGAGAATCGTAAAAAATTAAAAATATATATAAACACATTGAAATTTCAGAATATTAATTATTTTATTATAAATTATTTTTGAGAAAGGTATTTTTGGAACATAAAAATGAGACAAAAATCCTCTTGTGTTTACCTAAAGTAATAGAGAAGAGATTATATGTAAAATGTATTTTATTGTATGGATCCTTAATATAAATATTTTTTACAATTTTTTTATATATGAGTTGTTGAGTTCTAGAATTTATTTGAGATTTTCAAGAGAATTTGTTTTAGGTTTAATACTTTTTTTGATCAGTTTTAGGTTTAATACATTATTCCACCATTTGATTCCCTAGTTTTGTGGGAGGAATCAGATTCCCTTATACAGAAGAGATGGAATCTGGTGTATGGGAGAAGCGAAATCGTTTTTTCCTTCAACAAACGCATTCAAACGAAATCAGTGATTTCAATTCCGATTCCGAAACTATTTTCCATGTAAACAAACGGACCCTAGAAGGAAAAAGGTACTTAATCGATTCAATTTAATTCGTATTGATTTCGCCTAACTAAATTTTAGCACTTATGCCCTAATGATTATGGTTGACACGTGGAGCGGAACGTGAGAGAAGATGGGGTGTGTGCATGGAGAAAGTCTTTTATGACATGGTATATCGTGTGGTAGTGCTGACGTGGTATCACGAATCAATAGAATTCGGTTATTTTCATTTTTTAATAAATTCTAAAAGGAAAAAAATCAAATCTAAATGGAAAAAAATAACTCTGAAATGCATTAATTTAATTAGTTTGTGATACCACATAAACACAATCACGCAATACACTAATAGCATAAAAGACTTTCTCGTGCGCATGGGATCTCGCGAAACGCCGGGGAGGGAGGGAGTCATATTCCACCTTTGACTTTCTTTTCCTTCCTCACCGACTTAAACTGACACCACCGAACTAACCTTATGCTCCGCTCCCTGTCGGCGGTTAAAACTTAAAACTCGTTTTCAAGTCACCGGCACAGGACTCACCGTTAACAGGAGTGAAAGTGGTCAGGTCTACCAACTTGGAATTGGCCTAATAGTTCTATCACTAGACCTCCAAATGAGTAATCTCAGAATTGAATCCCAGATTAAGAGAGTCGATGAGAATTTTTTCATAGATCCCGACCTGATAGCAGATTAGTCTCGAAATGCGTTTTGGCTGATCCGAGAATACTGCGTAGTGCAAAATAAAAAATAAAGTGGTCGGGTCTATTTTTTTTCCAAATGATTAGGGCTCAAATTTTTTCATACTGAGAATCATGTAACAATTAAGAACTCAACTGTTAGCAGGTTGGGGTTTTTTTGCCCCGAATTTTAATAAATAATAAATGAAATAAAAAAAGATAAAATTCATTTTAATAAATAAAAAATTACTAATTTTAAATATTTGGTCTATAAAATAAGTTAAATAGTATAAATGTGAAACAAAATTCAACTCTAAACATTACATTATCATTTTTATGATCAAAATTTAATAATAAGATGTATTTTTTATTTGATATTTTACTTTTCATATGATTTCGATCGCTTTCGGAGCCCGATGGGATTTTCGGGTTGGGCCCCGACTTTCTCGGGTTGGTTTTTCATGACTTCAAAGAGCACCCGAATTTTATGTTAGGCCCCTAAAACCCGGTTTTTTCCGGGTCGGTCTCGGTCATTTTTTTCGGATTTTTTATTTTCCGATTTTTCCCTTACACTCCTAATTGTTACCTCCAACTATAGATTTAGACTCGAGTTACATTGACTTACTAAGATGTAAAATCGTACAGATTATAGACTTTTTTTTTCATTTATAAAACTTATACTAAAGATCTTATTTAATAAGAAAGAATATCGAATCACTATAATTCTTACCAAAAAAATATCGAATCACTATAATCAATCTGAATTTGATACTGACTTGACTACCACATTGGGATTTGATGGGTTATCATGGGTATACCTCTGAGTCTTCGAGCTGAATGAGTTAAAATGTGCTTTTTTTTTTCCTTTTGGATGAATGAGTAAAAATGTGTTAGATCTTGACACGTTTAAGGTTTTCACAATTTTCGAAGATCAATTTTATACCTGCCAAAATTTGAATGATGATTGACATAACAAATTCGTTATATATTACACACTGAATATTATTTACTCCCGTGGACGGCCACTCCGTGCAAATTCTAGGAATTTATACTTTTGACTGTAGACCGGCCGACCCGTTAAGTTATATCACTGCTCTCTATAATTAGGTACTGATCGCATTACGGGGTTATGTGATTGTGTGACAGGCTGTGACTTGAATATTCCATCCATTTTTCCGTTGGAAAAAACAATAAATAATAATCTATACAATTATGCACAAACATATTTTAATTTTGATATCTTTTTTTATTTTTCATATTTGACATCTACATAATTTACATATTACATACACCTGTTTTACAAATCCCTCTATATTAAAGGGTAAAATAATAATTTCAGATATTTTCTACTCTCACTCCATATTTACAATCTAAACAGTAAAATCTTTCACTAATTGCTAGATTTTTCACTCCATAACTGCATAACAAAAAAATATTTTATCTATTTTTAACTGTAAGTCAAATAATTTATCATTATTTTTGAATCAATGTTCCAAAAATATTCGTAAAATTACAAAATATATTGAATGATAGTTGAAAATATTATGTCAATTAATATAAATTTATTTTAAATAAATTAAATTATAATACGTTATAAATAAGCAATCTAATTATACGAGTTCAAGAAATATTTACTTTTATTTATTTTTATTTTCTTTCCGTGTGAAGTACGTATTCATGTCTAGTATTTTCTACATAATTTGGTGTTCGATAATACTAATGAAACGAGCATTCCTTTTTAAAAAAAGTCGTGAATGTTCATTCTTCCATTCTTCTCGAATTTATATCAGTCTCATTCCTTCTCATTTTCGAGATTAAAACAAAAACTCACTCATTACTCTCATTATTGTTTGTATTTTACTCTGCTAAACACATTCCCTTCCATTCCATTCCTCTCGATTCCTTCGTACCAAATACAATCCTTATTACAGTCCATGAACAAACACATGGACGATTGATCTGAGCCAGGAAAGAACATTCAATCTCGATTGGGCTTCCCTGTAGCTAAGATTCAATCTCGATTTAGGATTCAAGAATTCTTCCCCTCTTAAGGTGGGCTTTTTTCTGGGCCATGGAAGAGCTAAAAACAGCAGTTTAGTCCATGAGTTTTTACAGGTTAAAAAAATAGGAGAGTTTTGGGAGACAATGAGCTAAGATGGGGTACATGGACGGTGGTGGTTTAATGGTTTAAAACTCGTTCTCGTACGGTCTGTTAAGGTTAAGATTTCAGGTTCGAGTCTTATCTAAGCAAAACTGCTGGAAAGGGACTCTTTGAGCTTGGGTAACTGAGCTGACTGTACTCGGTCGAGTAGCTATCCTTAATATCCATATTAGAAAGAATAACAGCAGGAGATAAGACTTTGCACGCACGATAAACATAATTCAGATCACGACAAGGTATAGTTCGCATATCCATGGGGAAATGAGGATTTGTCAAGAAATTCTTAGGTGATCCTACCTCACCACGTGACATGAATAAGCACCAATCAAAATGTGACAAACGAGTAAATTAGTGTGGATCACTCGAGCAGCTGTCATAATTAATACTAATCAAAACAGCTTGATTGACTCTTCTTCATCACGTCATTGTGAGGTAGAACTATCTAAGATTTTTTGGGATTTGTCGCTTTCCCATCGTGCAATAAGGCAAGTACATGAAAGAAAACCTTTTATCAATTCTTCCTTCTATCTCCTTCTAAGTTCATACGTGTCTTCTTGTTAGTTCTCTATAATTGCACGGGAGAAAGACCAAAATTCAGGCAAACCGGGTCGAGCCATCCACCTTCACCACGTAGTTGTATTCTCCAAGAGAATAATTACAGCAGAAGTCCTATAACTTTATCATTTTTGGCAATTGAATCCTATAACTTTGAAAGTGGTTAATTCAGTCCTATAATATAAGTTCCATTAACCTTTAAGTCCGAACCATTACTATTTTGCTAACGTGGCATTCACGACGTTCACTGCGGAATAGTGACAAATCAGACTTAAATGTTAACGGAACTGATGTTATAGGACTAAATTAGTCATTTTCAAAGTTATAAGACTCAATTGGCAAAAATGATAAAGTTATAGGACATCTACTGTCATTTTCTTATTCTCCAGGTCATGTCAGGTCGCATATTGGTTCGGCCGGAAAGGTTCAGGTTGCTCTCAAGTTCCTGATAACAAGTTTCGATTCCCCATCACGAACAATCTTTCGCACCTCTTACGATGTATCTCAATCGTACAATCCACATCAATGGGTCACGGTCACTCTGCACCGTAAATCTGTCGCATTGGCTCCCCCGCACTATCGGATACCGATATCTAACTACCCTCGCTATGCGTCTAAATTGTGTGTAAAAGACATCAAGTGAAAGTGACGGACGGCTTTACTAATCGCTCTCTGTACAGTATTTGGTTGCGTACGGTAGAGAGGGTCTCGATGCCATGTAGGTGTGTAAATGAGATAGTACGATTCGCGAACGGTTCGGGCTCGGCTCGATGAAAGCTTGAATTCGGCTCGATCTTAATGAGCTCGAGCTCAGCTTGGCTCGGGTTCGTCAATTAAACGAGCCAAGCCAATCCTAATAATATTCGGCTAATGAAACTCGTGAGCCTAAACAAACTTTTTATTTTATATAATAATAATTACTATTATTATTATTTAACTTTAGAAAAATAAAAAATCAACAGTACTGTATCAAATTCTTATTTAAAATCATAATTTTGTTCTTTTTTACCCACTCACGAGTTATGCAATTGACACAACGATCCGACGCTCGGGTTGTATTTTCTGTCTCGACTTGGCTTGCATAGGCTTGACAAGCCTTCGTTTATTATAATGAGTCAATCGCAAGTCTAAAATATTGAGCTCGGCCAAGCTTGAACACAAGCCCGACCTTGCAAATCGCTAAACTAACCGAACTTGAACATTATATATTCGGACTCGGCTCGGCTTATCTACACCCTCTAATACCACGTAAGGAAAAGGACACATTGGCAGAAGGTGGGAACCGGTGGGTCACCTACAACCGGTACGATCCCCAAAGTGCCAACTTAACCGATGCAATATCGTGAGGCATGATAAACCCCTTTTCTTTCAAAAGAAAAGAAAAAAAAAAGATCGTGGTACCTCATAGTAGTGTGGTAAGGATGACCCAAATCATCGTAATTAATATTAATTTGCTCATTTGTCACAATCTGATTGGTATTTTCTCGTGTTAGCTGGTGAGGTTAGGATCATATGAGAATTTCTCTCTTTCTTCAGTTTCGACAGCCTTGTTGGGCTCTTGGGTCAGACCAAAATAATTCATCGCCGGACGTTGCGGTTCATGGGTAGCCTCAAATCACAATCTAGTGGCAGTTTCTGTATGATTACGGGTCATGGCCGACTCCGATATCATTCATAATATCACGGGTCGATTACCCGAAAGTGTTTTTCATTAGGTACTCTTGAAATCAATGAATCTTAATTATTGTATATCAAAGATCCCCTTCCTACACAGTTAATGTGAAATCGCAATGTTTGATGGGACCGGTTTACTACAAATTCTAACGTAATTATCACCGTAATCACTTTGTTCTCTTTGCTTTGGTTAGATTAGATTAGATTAAACTAAACCTTCTAGAAGGGGCATATTAAATATTGGATAGGGACATGATGGTTGGAGGCAGTGGATATATGCTTTACCTACCACACATCACATATAATATATATATATATATATATTATACAAGAAAAGTGGAGTTAGCTTGTCTCACTTTTCAACTCCCTAAAATGCCATTAATAAATATATTTTTAACCAATAAAAAAGACAAATGGGGATAGAGTGGTCAAATCACTCATATAACTACCACAACTACAAATTAGCTACTATCTTATCTTTCATTTCTAATTATATATTTTATTTATTTACTTATAATACACTCTTTAAAGAATAATATTTTAAATAAAAATAATACTCAATTATCAAAAGTAAGAATTTATAATCAACTATACAATGGACAATTCCATACGTAGCACAAGTCGATGTCTATATATATATATATATATATATGATAGATACATTAATAAAATGTGGCCGGCCAATAAACCTAGAAAAAATGGGCAGGTAGGTTTATGCGTTGAAATTGACTAGAATTTAGCAGGGAGAATGTACATACATGCATATACATATATATATATATACACACACACTTTTTTTAAGGAAAAAGGAATTACCTCTTTCAAAGTTGTTTAAGTTGTTGCCACGATAATATCAACCACAATAAATGGGACAATCAGTGTAAAAGTGGTGAAAGAGGAATAAAAGAATAATGGATTACGAAAAATTTCATTAACGAGAATCAAATTCAGAGCCTCTCAGTCTCATTTTGATGCTAGCGATATTTCTGTACCGAATCATCTCTCAATAAGTTATAGAATCGGGCTACATTTATACGATGCGATCAGTCGAGATCTAATTGGTTGGTCCGGTACCATTTTCATCTGTGACGCCCCGAAGTTTCAAAGAAGTTTGCCAGTATTAATCGGCACGTGCGGGGTTCGTCGTGGATTATCGTTTCACGGTCCTGGAAATGTAAGCACACAGACATGAACATGTTTTTTTTTTTTTTTTGCTGGATTACAGACATGAACATGTTGATCATGTGTAACATGTTTGGTTTTTCATATGACCCGTTTGCTTTAATTTCTTTTCTATCTGCAAAAGGCAAGTCATTAAGAAGGAGAAGAAGAAGAAGAAGAAGCCGCCGGCGGGGCATCCTTTGACTTTTTTTACACCGTCGGAAGTTCAAGTAGTTTCAGTGGGCTCACAGTAATATCGAAAAAATTTGTGCATTGCACCGGTCAATATCTACCTTATACAAAGAATAGTTTATCTATTTATACTATTATTCCGTAAACGTTTGAGAGGTCTAGTATCTTTTTTATTTTTCACTTTTACCCTTAATCTAATATAAATATTAAAATTAACGGAATGCACATACTTTATATAAAATCATCCATATTAATGGTAAAATAATAATTTCGGTAGCTTTCTTCGCACTTTATATCTACGATTTTAATTACAACAATATTTTATTAACTGTTCAGATTCTCCGTCTCAATCTATATCTATAATTTTATAAGTAAAAATCTGTCACATTTTTTAATAAATGATTTGAAATTATAAACTTAAATAAGTAAAATTGACATAGTATACTAACGACGAATGAAAATGCCCTATATGTATCGTAAGTTAATGAATATCAAATGAATTAAATTGCAATACGTTATAAATAGATGATCTAATTATATAGGCTCGTTCCGGTATTGCGAATTTATTTATTTTTATTTTCTTTCTGTGCGTAACACTGGTCGGTTTCTAGTTTTATATAAATAAACATATAGTCAATGTAATTTTTCACTTCTTAGAAAAAAAAACCGAAAAAAGGACCATTCGTAAACAGACCTAAATAAATGTTGCTAGAACATATCAAAATGCAAAGATTAGGGGACCGAGGCGCAAATACGTGAAAGACGAGCAGCTTGAGAAGTACAAACAAATAAATAAACCAAAGAAGGTGGCTCAACTAGGTAATACCAGGATCGATTCTCAGGTTGGGAGGGTCAATGAGAATTTTTTTAGGAATTCGGGCGCGACCGTAAATTAGTCTCAATGTGCACTTTATCTGGTGTGGAGATAATGTGTGGTGTAAAAAACAAAACAAAACAAAGATGGGGGAGGGGGTCAGACATTGAACTTCCTACCAAATCCCTCAGTCACGTAAATTGCAACAAATTGTTGGTTGACAGTGGTAGATTCCACGTCGGCTAAATAAAAAATAATGAGTTTGAACGTGATAACATCGTCTAATAATTTAGATTTTTGAGTTGAAATGAATTCAGTCTCTTATAATATTCACTAATTATAATATATGAGAACCAGACCGCGATAATTTTTTTACGTGAACCCAGATTCGTCTCCGATATTCTTCTTTACTGATGTAAGCTCACAAACCCGGCAGTCTTCTCTCCTCCACTCACAACAACATAATTCAACTCAGAGCTCAATAAATGTGTCTTTTCCATGAATATAATATCATATTCGTGTTAAATGAAAAAAGTCCAAGAATCATATAAATTTTAGAATAAATTACCAGTTTGATCCTTAAATTTATCGTGAGCCATCAGTTTGGTCCTCAAAATTTGAAAAGCACTAATTTGGTCCTCACTGTTTAATTCCGTCAGTCAATTTGGTCCAGACATTATAACACCGTTTATGGATGCTGACGTGGACGGTGACGGCCAATTTCTTTGGGTCCCACATGCCACGTGGCGATTTATGAATGGTTGAAATTAAATAATTTTGGCCACTTATCGATTGCTACGTGGCATACACACCACGTTAGCATTCATAAATGACATTATAACGCCTGTACCAGATTGACTGACAGAATTAAACAGTGAAGATCAAATTAATTACTTTTAAACTTTTAGAACAAAAGTGACGGCCCACTGCAAATTTAAAGACCAAAATAATGGTTTACTCTAAACTTTATCTCATAATAGAGTGATTCATCTCGAACCGGACCGATCAGCGACCTTTGTGGAATTCATCGAAATTAGTTGGACTGAACCGAAAAGTTTACAACCACTCGTCTAACTCTATATTCCTCACCAACTCGGTCAAACCCTGAAAAACCACACAGAGAGGCAGACAGAGAAAGAGAAGGAAAAGAGGAGGAAGCCATTAATGAATGGCGCATATAAATGAACACAGAAGGCCCCGAGTCAATTGCTTTGCAAACCCCACCTTCCTTTGTCTTCCTTCCTTCCTTCCTTCTCCAACCACGCTAAGCTAATCTCTCTTGTCTAAAGTATCAGACATTCCCTCTCCTCTCAAAAGTAACCGAAAATCATTCCCCCTCTCTCTCTCTCTCTTTCTCTCTCCCCATAGCAGCACAGTGGCAGAGCAGCTTCTCAATGGGAAGGTCCCCGTGCTGTGAGAAGGAGCAGATGAACAAAGGTGCCTGGACCAGGGAGGAGGACGACCGCCTCGTCGACTTCATCAGCCGCCACGGCGAGGGCAACTGGAGATCCCTCCCTAAGGCCGCAGGTACGTAATAATGGAGAACCAAGTTTCCCTTTTTTTCTTTTAATATCGCAGTGCATCCGAGTTTCATCCAAAGGTGTGGATGGGTTAAGGAGATTCGAACCTTACTTGGGGAGGGTACTCATGCTTCTCCTTATCCAAATCTTGCGTTTATGAAAAATGGGAGAACGAAGTTAAGCTACAGTACTGCGAGGAGAGTTTTTCTTGTGGTAATTTAAAAGAGAGAATAGCAATAGCGGCGACTCAATCAGACCCTGGTATACTTTTGTATAGAGGGATTCGAGCCTGAATCTGGAACTCATTTGGGGAGCTGACAAGACAACTTCTGTGCTCATGGCTTGTCTGATCAGTTTGCTTGCTTGTTTGTTTGTTTGTTGTTGGT
>JAOYND010026145.1:0-12162 GCA_025802135.1 Lagerstroemia fauriei | reverse complement strand
ATCATTGCACTCGACCATTTCCATCTCATTGGCTTGGTCATGCCAGCATGGGAAACAAAAAAGTAAGCTGTCAAAAAAGCTAAGGGTCAGATCAAGAAAATAGAATATGTGTACGGTCTATGAATGTTTCATCAGAAGGTCCAATTCCCCTTGCACCACCGCCCTTGAATTTATCGTGATACACAGAACTATGTTGTGTCCATGGATTGAAAATTCACCTTTAGATTTCCAATTTTATAATTATTTTGTAGTACATGCTATGCATGGATCCAACATTCTGGGACAGTGGATGCACAACCACTGTTGACCGTTACAAACTCATCTTGTCTGTAAACAAAACTTACATGGGCAAGATCATATAGATCGACCCGAGACCAAGAGGTCACATATTCGATTCTCTCCTGTTAAACTCATCCTGCCCCCTTTATTCCCTTCTTTAAGAAGATGTGGTCACAGTACAGTGATACAAGATTTTAACTCATAACCAAGACGTTCTGTGTTTGATCATCATGGTGCGAGTTATGCGCTCCTTTATTTCTCTTTATTTTATATCCTTCCATTAGGCTCGTGAGGAAAAAATTAAATGGACTAACTTAACAATGACTTGGTGAGGATAAGACAACTGCTTAGACGATTAATACTAATTTGATTATTTATCACAATTTGATTAATATTTCCTCACATCACGTGGTGAAGTAGGATCATTCAAGAATTTCTCGGCTCATGAACCTCCTTATCACTTAAAAAGATCACAAATCTAACGAGGTAAAATAAGGTGACTCAGTAAGAAAAAGAAAAGGAGAAACTCTAAATAGTATATGAACATTATTATTTTTTTGACTAATTCCGAGTACTACTACTACCCGCGTCCACTAAATCCGTCCCGGTCTATAAGGCATCATTAGTAGTACGATAAATAGCACATAAAATTATACGATTTTTATTTTTGGATATTATAACATCTTTTTTTTTATGAAGTTATTA
This sequence comes from Lagerstroemia fauriei, assembly GCA_025802135.1. Lineage (NCBI taxonomy): Eukaryota > Viridiplantae > Streptophyta > Magnoliopsida > Myrtales > Lythraceae > Lagerstroemia > Lagerstroemia fauriei. The sequence goes on along the minus strand of JAOYND010026145.1, from coordinate 11,178 downwards.
TAAAGAGCTTGCCTTTTTCACTTTAATCAATTTTAAAGTGAAGTTAAAAGCTATTAAGTTCACTTTTATTTTCCCTAAAAAACATTTTAAAGGAAGATATTCCAATTCCAGCCAAAAGGTAGAAAGATATTTCCCTAGGCGAGAAATTCATAGGTATCATTCACCATGTCTCGCGAGAAAATATTAATTAAATTGTAATAAATAAGTAATTTAGTATTAATTACTCGAGTATTTACCTTAATTATTACTAGTCATAACAATTTAATTAATTTTTTTCTTACCACCTCGCTTTAAAGTATGAATGTATAAGATTTTTTTTTCACTTTAGGCTTATCGTTTACAAGATCTACACATGCTTCTTCTATTGTCTTCTCTCATTTTCATTTGTTTGACTTGCTTTCTTTTTTTTTTTTGGATAACTGAGGTATCCGATCGTCTTCCGGACCCGACTAGCTGTGGTTGCAATACCTTCTTCTCGGGGCACACGCAATAGCCCGCAAACGACGTTTGCAAAGTAAGTCAGGATAAATCCTGATGGGGCTCAAGAGGGCTGAAAAACCCCACCCTACAGCGTGCGCCCGTTGGGTTTCGAACCTAATATGTCAATTGACTTCCCAGCTCCCTACCACTGGTGTTGCCCATTGGAAGGTTGTTTGACTTACTTTCAATTGTGTTAATTTTAGTACTCGATGGAAGTTTGACGTAAATCATGGGAACGTCACTTATCACTGGAAAAATGATACTAGAAGTCTTATGTGTTTGACTTTTTTACAGTTAAGCCCTATAAGTTTGAAAATTGATAATTCAGTCCTCTAAGATCAGTTCCATTACACTTTCAGTACAAATTGTCACTATTTCGTTAAAGAGTCCGTTAATGGCGGGAAGTCCACATCTATAAAATAATAACGATTTAGACTGAAAGTGTAACATAATTAATTTTAGATGATTGAATTAGCTATTTTTAAATTTATAGGACTCAACTGCAAAAAATACCAAATATAAGGACTCCCACTATAATTATCCGAACAAAAGAATTATATAAAAGAAATGAGATTTGATGTTATGGCATCGTTCTCAATTTAAAAATAAGAGATGTTAAATTTGCTTCTCTTTTTTATATCAATAATGTTAAATTTGATTCTTACTAGTGTAACTCTGTTACTTTTTATTCCATGTGATTAATTATTCCGCACTTCCTCCCATCTCTTTTAAGGCAAGGAATATCTTTATAATTAAAACAATGTATTAGATTCTAGTGTACTAGAAGATGAATCAATGACCATAATAAATGCAAATAAAGTATCTTCGTGAAAGTTAATTATATTATCTAAGATATAACAAAAAAAATCGATATTGCATTTTAGTCTAAGATAAAATAATTAATTAGAGAAGGCGATTTAATAAAGTCCGCATCGCGTTCGCGGGAATTTAGTCTTATAACATATTAAAAATGCTCACATAACTTATCCGCTTTCTCTAGTCGATTACAATCAAGATTCATTGACATAAAAAGACAGGTGAAAAGAAAAATAAAGAGGTACATGTAATTTTCATGAGAATTTAATCCTAAAACTCTTGATTATATAGATTGTTCAATTTTCGACTAAAATTATAAAATATTTGGTCAACATGTAACACAATTTTATACTATTTTTAATTTTCATTGTGGTTATAAGAGAGATTTACATCTAACTAGGAAGCTTAAATTCAAAGATAATATTACACAGCTTTTTCTTTAAAAATAAAATTTCTAGATTTTTTGTTAACTTTTTAGTATGAAATTATAGCTCTCAATATTAATGAAAAGATTCTAAGTCAAATTTATCAGAGAACCTGATTGAATCATTTATTTTTCTCTTTCTCTTGCGTTAGAGGAGTGCAAGGTATCAAGTAGAACTAAAGCTGGTTGGAACTTACCCTATATGTTAGGTTATGGGTAAATAGTGATAATATTCGGATAGGATCCGGATAACGAATTGAAAACCAATTAGAATAAGTTCTGGTTCCGATTCCAATAATATGATATCTAAAATAGGACATATAATTTAATTCGCAATAAATTTCTCATTCCTAATTTAATGACCGTGTTATTTATCTTGTTAAATTCCTAACTCGATAAATTTTTATTTTACATAATAATTATCCATTTATTATATTTAAAATATTAATAGAATTTATATGCGAATAACAAATGATAATGAAATATATGAAAAATATATATAGATTTAACTTATATTTACTAAATCTGATATCATTCTACTAAAACTAATGAAAATTAAATTAATGTTATAAAATTTCATCATAAATTCAGTTATTTAACTATAAAACCTATCAATTATAATTATATATTCGCAAAAGTAGGTTAACAAGAAGAGAAAAAGGAAGATCATTCCAATGGAGTGTCTAGAATCTATCAACATGCTCCAATAGGGTGTTCGGAACATGTGTTATAATACATGTTCAGATTATGATCCACTTTCTAATTCTACATGGTAAGATCCGAATTCAAAATTTATGTATCGATTTCATATAGGATGAGAACCGGATATAATGAAAAATACATGACACATGGAGATGGTGACCCAATGTAGCATAGAAGAATTGAAGTTTTTATAATGGATTTTTTTTTTGATAACCGAGGTGTCCGAGCTCCTTCCAGGTCCGACAAGCGATGGTTGCGACATTTCCTCCTCGAAGCACACTCGCAAATCACGTGTGTCGGATAAGACAGACGAACCTGACGAGTTCGATGGCTATAAAGCCCCCACTCATAGAGAAATATTCCTCCTGTTATTCGAACCAAAGAGGTCTACCCAGACCTCCCAGTACCCGACCAGTAGAGCTGCTACCTCGGGAAAAATTTTAAAAAGAGGAAATAAAGGCGGGGCTCGTGACTGCCTTTTAAGTTATCACCTCGCACCTGAACCGGCAGTGCCCCCCGCAAGTCCCAAGATATCCCGTGATTGTACATTAGATGTCGTACAAGTGGCGCCCCCACATTGCTTGATGCCCACGCAGGAAGCTGCCTCACCCGTGCTCCATAAGCCGACTGCCACGTGGCACTCCAAAATCAACGTAAAATGATTATAACATTCACATGCTAGTGTGTTGATAGTACTGCAATGCTTGAATGACTGGTTCTCGAATTTGATCCCCACCGCTAGGAAATAAAAACTTTATCGTTATTATCGAAAAATCATATACGCGGCACAGGCACCTGCACCCTTCGGATTAAAGCTCCCACTTAAACAGTTAGATGGGTTGTATCAGTTCTTCTTGATTTACATGCTGCCGGATGTCACCTTCTGCATTCTTTGTACATTAATGCAGATGGAAAATATGATTAAAAGAATGGGTCATGATCTTTTTAGAATACGAGGTATTTTGATTTCGTCCGACTATGGTTCCGATCGTATGTTTGCAGACTCATGGGACAGGGTACAGCTTGAATGCATAGGCTGATGTCGAGGGGATTCGAACCTGGAATCGGACAAATGCTTACAGCTTGAAGGATTTGGAGGAGAGGGATTTAGAGGTATTCGAAAGGATTGGGAGGAGAGGGTTGGGGTGAGATTTGAAGAGATAATTTATTCATCCAAATCTCCCGTTTGGATAGATTTGGAAGGATAAAAAAGTTTTAAGAAAGAACGAGCCCATTGGGAGTTAAAAGAATGGGGGGCACGTGTTTGAAAGGTAATTTAAGGCAAGCAAACTTATTGTAAATTGCAAAATGTTGGAATTTTATACAATAATGTTGGATTGCAAACATATACATATATCGCATAGAAAAAATCAATATTCACACGTATTGAAATACCGAGATGGGTTGTCGGCATACCTTTAATTCTTCAAGATCGTTGTACGGGATTGAATCACATACCGAGAACTTTCACGAACACGAACACACCGGCGGTGGATCCTCACTACGTAGTCGAGCGAGAACCAAATACGATTCACAGCACAAGAACCCTCTAACTCAATCTCTAATGGGAGTAATACATAACTCGAACTCTCTGAAATTGGTTACTCTCACATGCATTCATGAAATTGCATTCCTTCCTACCATTATAGTTATTGGTAGTTGAAGAGGAGGAGGAGTCTTGACCTTTCACACAACGGACATAGGCCACTCGGTGAAGCAATGCAACCATTCAAGAGAACACATTTTTTGACTGAGTCAGGTTCGGATTAAGTCGATCGGGTCCACATGGGCGGATCATATTTTCTTACACAAAAGATAAATGATTTGGAGCGCCAAATATGCAAAATAAAATTCTATTTTGGAGAATCGGCTTAGCATACTTGTAGCTTCACACATCGGGGCAATTGATCGATATATCGATCGTGCGCCTATTTGTTAGTTTAGGTGCCCATTAACTATTAGATCAAGAGTCTGTTTGTATCCGAGGATGGATTTAGAGGTTGCACGCTCTAAACCTAGAAAAATACGTAAGATCTTATGTAAAATTTGATAATTTTATCTGTATTTTTATTAAACATATAATTTCACCCTATAGATTCCAATTTTTTAACCCTTTTTTTTCAGTTTCTCCCTTTAACTGTTTAAATCTTCCTCCATTCTAATTCACTATACTATTCATCACAGTGTCGGAATACGGTCTATTTGCACCCAATTGTTGTGCCAAAGTTCATAAGCATTTCTTACCGTTGGAATAAAGTCCGCATCAAGACATAGAATTCAGAGTACAAAAGTAGCGGGAAGAACCGAGAAATAAGAAGAAGAACATGGATACCAAAATTACGTAGTAAAATCCTCTCGTGAGAGAAACGTTCACGGTACAGAGCAAATAATCTAATAGATCATGCTCCAGTTAAAACTCCTATTAAAAAAAGGTCTCAAGCCGATCACTCGAATTCTCACACCCTAAAAAACACTCGTCTTTCTATCGGTACAGTCCTATAGTATTTTACTGATGAATTTTTTTTATATACTTTTACTAACAAAACTGACCGTCGGTAAATGGTAAATTGTTTATAGTGTTATAATATATTTCTTTCCTTAAAAATGTCCACTATTCCAACCAGATTTTTGGATCCTACGAATTTTCGGCTTGATGCAGGACATTTCAAATAACTTATAGTCATCTCAAACAAGTATCTTTTTGTGCATGACACCTGATATTCAACTAAGGAACCTCGACTAATTCAACACCGAGCCATGTTTGTCCATTAAGAATAAAAATCACCAAATTATAAATTTTTTTAATTCAAATTATTTAAATAGGAGATCTTATTTAAGCCAAAGAAATACGTTAATCCAATTCAACCAATCTATATTGGCTTGAACAAGTACCATTTATATGCGCCGGGAGCAACCACACAAGGTCGTTAATCCCATGGGATTGGTTCTCCATCAGTGGGTCCCACTTTTGAACAAATTCAAAACACTTTCAATCGCATTTTTAAGTTTCAAAAATACTTTAGCCATATTTAGTTTATAATTAGTCAAATTTAATTTTGAACAAAATAATACAAAATATGAAAATCATTTAGTTATCAATTTTATTAACTTTTCGTATTCTATTAATTATTTTTGAGATTATCTCTCACCTATTTTGCATAATCCTCTCAACTGTTTCGCACGATTGTTTTAATCATACAATCTCCTTTCACTTTTTTGAGAATTGACGTTCACAACTTTCACAAAAAAAATCTACACGAGAAACTCTTCCAAGTTCCCACTTTTACTTCATTTTTATTTTGATGATAAAATGTATTATTGACAATTCCGTGCGTAGCATGGACCAATCTCTATTTATTGATAAAGAGAAGACAATAGTAGTGGAAACACAACCACCTCATTACATAACGTTCAGACATTCGCATTCAATCATGAACATATCAAATCACGACGATGCAGCCCCCACTTAACGTTCAAACGTTTATATCGAACCATAAAAATATTAGATGAACCGAATAATCTTTTCTAATATTGCTTGATTCGATCTTCCCCTATGAGTGATATTTATTTTGTGAGCCCACCAAACCTATGAGGTGTTAAAACAATATTCTCATTTATTTTTCTTATGGGGATCCGCACCGCAGAGCTCCGGTTTTCACATTCTGCTCTGCTCTGTCGGTGGATCGAAGCACGTGCCTCTCATTTGGACATGCAGTGGACCCCTGCCCTCGGGGGTCCGGTACCGTCACTTGGCCCCCACAGCCAGAATGATGCACGTTAGTGCTTGTTCGTACTTACTTCGAATAAAAGGCGATGGATCCACTACAATTCATTCATGAGTAGATCGGGAGACTAGCTACCTCTATAAGAGAATTCCATGACAGGTCATTTCTCATAACCCTACCGAATTTTGATGAAAGTGTCTCTTGGGTGCGGTTCTAATGTTTAGTAATAAGTTTTTACCCCAGAATGTGCAAATTTTTTTTTGTCAGTTTACACATGAGGTACATAAATTTTAAAAAAAATAAAGAGGTACGATGAGTTCTACTGATAAAAATTAAACACAAGATATCGTGATCTCAGATCGAGAGTGGTACCACTGCACCGAGCCCAGTTTCTTGGCGTACGAAATCCGGTAGTGATTTATTATGTTAAGTGCAGCTTTGATTGCGATTCGACGGCATGGGGTTGCATAGAAATTATGTCCCTTATCTTCATAATTTCATCGTGAATTAGTTATATTCTTTTATTATCTATTACTACATGCGAATACAACTTAATATCTAGAAATCTAATGAGTCTTGACTAGTCGAATCGTATCAGTTTATTAAGGAGATTAAACTCTCCCACTCGAACTTGAGAGTTGATTTAAAGGAAAGTGATATCGAACTATCTCAAATAACTCATATTGACTGCGTGGAGACCCTCTCTTTGATATCATAATCTCTGCCCTTCCTCTCTCTTTCTAGCGATTCATAAAGCAGCAGAATCTGTACGCGGTACGGGTCAGCATAAATAACGAGAAGAACTAATTTCAGTGGAAAATTTCTTCGGCTGAAATGGTCCCCGTAGTACATGCAGCAATCAAGCACGATGTTTTGCTAGTGATGGCACGTAGTGTAATTAATTTACCCAAAAAAAATTTAATTTACATAATAATGGCGACACCTAACCCTAGACATAATGAATTGATCGTGCTTTGAAATATATTTAATTAGAGACTTTGAAAGAGCAGCTTAATTAGCAAGTTATTATAAGACAATAAACTAACCAGATATACGTCTAGTCTAGGAAAAAGTCTTGCATATAACGGGTTATAATGGGACAATACTTATGTCGTGTCATAAATTAAAAAATTCATTTATTTTTAGGACTATTTTTTATTTTAAAGGTTTTATAAAAGAATTTAAGATGACTGAATTTGTTGGTGACACCATATAAGAAATGAATGTAATGTAATGTGCTGTTTTAAAAAATTGTCAGATTTACTGTATCACTATAATACAAATCTGACACATTATCTATACACTCAGAATTCGTAATTCTCACGCTCTTAAGACAGGCTTCGAGATACTTACCTTGATCCATGCCGAGACTGTGCAGCAAATGAAGATCGTCAGATAATTCTCGCTTCCTTACCTTCCCTTGAATGTTTCACGATGAATTGAAATCTCTCATTTTAGCCGATTTCAATATTTTTTTATGAGAAAGATATATATATATATATATATATATTCTCAATTATAGGCAGGAGGTGAGGGAATCTTAAAAATATATTCACAGGACTACCATAGCTGAGATCAAATCAAGAATCTTTAGGTCACAGGATGAGAGTAGTATATAAATTCTCTTTCTTGACCCTCTCCTTGTTTTGTTTTTTTATATTTATTGCCATATACAAACTCAGCGTACGACTCCAGCAACGTGACCTAATGATGGGTTCTGACCCTCGACTGGGTAGATTCGAATCTAGTACACATAAGTAAGTCAAGTGAGAGTTCGATTTTAATTCCCAAAGCTTAGATCAAAACTTAATTCACTGCAAGGTAAAACAAAGGCAGCCCACCCAGCGGAGTTGGTCGAGTGGTGCGTCTGAATCGGGTTGAGCTTGCTCCTAGTTCCGGCGTTCGACTTCCCGCTAGCGCAGTTCGGTGAGAGGGTTACCTGGCGTCTGATGCCACAAAAGCGGTATTGACAACAGCTGGTTCGAGTCGCAGGATTCAACCCGTGTCATAAAAAAAAAAGGGGCCAGGATGTTAAAAAAATGTGTACCAAGACATGTCAGTTTTCAGCAACTTTAATAATACGAAGGGTCAGACATTTCAGCCGCTGGCCCAGTTAGAAGATGCCACGTACGGTGATAGTGTAGGATTTGCATGTCTAGGAAGATGAATTTACCCTTATGATATGTTCATTCCATGCCATAAGTCTACATGGAGTATTGTACTGAGACGGGTTAATAAAATGCGTTATACTAGTTATATAATATTACAAATTAATAAAATTTAATTATTTTAATATTTTTATAAAATTTTAAAAATAAAAAATAATTTTAAAAATAATTAAATTTTATTAATTTATAATACTACATAAATAATATTACGTGATATTTGCATAAAAGACTTCTCCCTTTCGACCCACAGTTAAGCGACAAACTTTGAGATCTCTATCCAAAGATTTTTGCGGGTCCTTTTTCATTTTACGATAAATCTGGCAAAATATATTAGTTCCGATCAATTGGACGGCCGTGATGGAATGTATGTATGTGGGGCCCACTCACACCATCGGGGCATGTGCCCTCAATTTTGAGTAAATATTCATCTTGTAATACACGACACATTGGCTTTTTAAATTATCGTTCGAATCTTAATAAGCTTAAGATTTATTCTCGAAAATTGTAAAGATTTCACATGTATTAAGATTTGATATAAATTTATATAATAATTTTATTACATATTTATTACGTGCGGAATATTTACTCAAATTATCGCACAAAGAAGAGAGGAGCATGTGCTGCCGAGGAGACAGCCGATTAGGAACGGAAGACCGCCGCACATTTATTTCAGTGTCGGCCTGCCCCATAAAAGATGACCGTTGATACAGAGAGAGGCTGAAGGCTTCGTGCATAAATTTATGGTCATCATCAAGGACAGCCCCACTGCCGAAAGCGTGGGAAGGTTAAATGTCCTTATCACAAATGTGATAAGCGAAGGTGTGCACGAAAAAACCGTAAAAAAGTAAAATTTATCGAACTTATAATCTGTTTATTTACGTAATTACATATTTTGCATACGCATGAATCAAGTTATAATTATTGAAACGATCGTACTTGGAGATAACTAAAATTTGAGGTAGAGAAACGGGATGTGCTGCAAAGAACAAGATTCCAACAGAATACTTGGGTGCACACTGTACGGGATGCAATTGCAGAATAATATTGTTAATGTTGTCGGAAATCACTGGATAAAACACAGAAATTTGAGCGCGATAACAGTGGAAGAGATGGAAAAATAAGAGGGAAGATGCTGATACTGTAATCATGCGATAAAATTCTCGGCTGGAGATAAATATTCACGATACAGAGCGAATAATTCACGAGATGGATTCAGAATATATAACTTAAATAGAAGTTCTCAATCCGTCACCCAAGCCTTGTATTTCTATAATAATCAATTCACCTTTTATAGACCCGTTTCAACGAAAATATATCGGATTCTCTTTTGATGTTGATGGGACCGGAATCGCCGACAAGGATGATCTCGTTGAGAGGTATTGTCCGCTTTGGGCTGCAGTGCGACAGCTCGGCCCTCACCATTTTGTCTTAGAAAAGATGCCTCTCGGGAGAAGAGGGTACCCGTGAGCTTATGAGGAGCTCACTTCACCCTTACCTCTCCAATGTGGGATTAGTCCCCATCACACACCCTTCGAAAAGAGAGAGGTCGAAACTTGGACTTGACTCTCAACGAGAGCACCAATGATGTGGATGAGACCAGAATCGTCGCCGACATGGAGGGCCCCATCAAGAGGTATTGTCCGCTTTGGGCGGCGCTGCGATGGCTCGGCTCTAGCGATTTCTTCCTAGAAAATGCACGTCTCGAAAGAAGACAGGTGCGCATGAGCTTATAGAGAGCTCGCTTCACCCTTACCTCTATAATATGGGACTAGTCCCATCATCTTTGATTCCTTTCTAGGAAAATATCTCATTTTGATTCGAGATGAGATCGTGCAAAATCAGGAACTTTCCATAATTAGATTCCAAGTCGAATATGGTGTGCCTCGGTCAGTGTCGTCAAATATATGCCCAGAAGAGTTATACCATCCCGTTATCAGCTCTCCGTACTCGTTCCTCTTCGATTTTCTCTCCTTAATCGATCGGGACTTCGGATGCTTTGAACTTTTCAACTTAATACGAGATGCTCCAAACATTTATAATCTCTAGATGTGGATTGAAGAAATACGTGCGATGAACGTTGTAGCTAGATATGCCACATTTACGATTTACGAGCTCATCTTCTTGTTGCATCTTTAATGGCACATGGACATGCCCAGGTACGTAGACCAATATTGCTCATCCTGTTTCCCTTTTCACCCTTTTTTTTCAATTTTTTTTTATCACAGAAGGGTTGATTTTACCTTAAATTTCAGAAATAATATTTTTCTCCTTGAAATCGCTATACTTTTTTTAACCAAATTTAATTTTTTTTTTGTACACTACCTGTCACATGATATTTTTAAAGGATAAATCACCTGATTGGATATAAAATTTGCACGAATTCTCACTTCCAGAATGAACTTTTTTTCACGTGACCTAGAAAGACACTGATTATAAGATGTTCGTCTCGTTTAACACCGCGTTACAAATCCTATCAAAAGTAACGGTTTTGATTGTCGCTTCACGTTAATTTTGATGGAAAAGCTAGTCGTTCCTGTTAATTTTGATGGAAAAGAAACGTTGTGATAAATATGACAGACGTACGAGAAATCCGATGAAATACAGACTCCATTAGGGATTATTTACCCTATCTAAAAATTCAATAGATCATACTAATCCGGCTTCATACAAGATTGGTCTGCTAAGATTAAAACTCTCCCACTTATGAATTTCCTCCATTTATAAAACTCGGCCACAACCTTCACCTTAACTAACTCATGTCTGTGCTGGTATGGGTAGAGTCACAGGGTCGAAAGTGCCACCATATTTTTCACTCCCGTGATGGCGCTGAGCAATCCACACTCTCAGCCAGCCACTCAATCAC
>JAOYND010026041.1:0-12176 GCA_025802135.1 Lagerstroemia fauriei | reverse complement strand
TGCACATGTTCCCAAGTGTCCTTCGCACCTAGAGGATAGAATGTACTTTGGTAACAACTTTTTTGATGCGTCCACAGCGGCGTCTCCTGGTCGTGGGGCTCGGTTGAGTCTCGGTGCAGGCTCCTCGGCGGTCCGGTGCAGCCTCCTCGGCAGTCCGGTGGCGTCTCCTGCTCGGCGGCGGTGTCTCCTGCTCGGCGTCGGCCTCTCCTCCTCGTCTCCTGCTCGGTTCTGCACAACCCTAATGTGGAGAAAGAAACCGGAAATGGTTAAGTAATAGGAGGAAGAAGGAAACGCCAAAGAAGTTGGCGTTTAGTCCCAACAAAAAACGCCAACCAAGTTGGCGCCTTCTATTCTGCAGAATCAAAACGCCAACTATGTTGGCGTTTTGCTCATTAAATATTTTGAAAAAAAAACACTAACTATGTTGGCGTTTTTGGGTTAAATAAAAACGCCAACTTCTCTAGCGTTTTAGAAACGGTACATCCGGAAATACTTTCAAAAGTACCATTTTTTAAAAATTTGTTGCACAAATAGCAGTACTTTTGCCCAATGTGTCGTCTAGGAAGTACGGAGAGCACGACAGTCCCAGCCTTATAATACCAAACTGAACTTTACTATTTTTATTATCAGTATAAGCAAGAATATAAGCTACTAAAAATATAAATATTTATGCTTTGTTAAAATAAAATGATTTCCAGCATAGATCCTATGTATGGGAAGATAAATTACGTTTTAGGTTTCTGCAAAAAATAAAAGGTCTCATTCGATCTTCTGGTGGATAAAATAAAAACGAAATGAAAAATAAAGAAAAGGAAAGACAGATAAAAAATGAAGAACGATGGAATAGAGGGTTGTGTGGACCTCACCGTATAGAAAATTTTAAAAAAATAAAAAATAATAAAATTTTAAAAAGTCGCCACGTGACGGCCTAAGAGAGTTGTAATTCTCTTTTACTATATTAAGAATATATATTCTCATCTTAAATACCTATTCTTTTATCGTTTTCTTTAACGGAAATAAGCAGTAAGTGAGACCGTTTCTATTTAAGAAAATATTAGTTATTAGTCAGTCCTCTAAAATTATGATATATTCTTACTTAAAATAAGACACAATTTTATTATTTTATAGTAATAGTAGGAATAAATCAATTCTCAATAAAAAAATAAGCCTCACTTTCAGAGAATGTGACCATTAGTTACGCTCTATCAATATTTTTTTGTTTACTTTTCTTATTTTTTTGAAAAAAAATTTGTTAAGAAATTATTTTTAGATAAGGTAGATTAAATTAATAAAAACTCAAAAATTTAGAATATCAATAAAAAAATTTTGTGATAAAAATTATTAAAAAAACAAAATATTAGAATAAAAGTGTCTTTTTTTTCCCATTGTGTTGCTTCAGATTTTGAGAGCTTATATGGGCCGTAAATGTGGCCCTTTTAAGTTATCTCCGTATTGGAGTGGAAAGCTCATGGCTTTAATTTAGACGTCCTTTTATGTTCGTTTTTCTTTTATATAAATAAAATAATGACAAAATTCGGTATCAAAGTTGATTATCCGGTAATCTTGCGTTTGATACGAAAGAATAGAATAAATAAAATGGAATAAAATGAATAATTTAACCTTATATTTTATATTTCTTATTTGATTACACTTATAAAACTTATTATATTCAATCAACTTAAGTTGATGAAACAATATTTTCCCAAAAAAAAACGGAAAATGAATCATCATTCCCCACTTCTCACAGGGAAACTCTTTCATATTTTCAAAATTAATATAAAAATCAGTAATTTTCTGTATGTACTGTTAGAATTTATACTATGAAACTCATTTTATTATGTTCTTTTCCATTTCTTTCGTACCAAATGTACTTTAAGAGATTTCATCAAACGATTTAGTTGCTGATCTATAGAATTTTTCATATGAATAATGGTCGAGCCAGTCTACTTATGAACGTAACAAGAAATAAGAATGGGCGCTTTTTCGAATAATAATTAGGTAGCACCGTCTTTGTTAGATTTAATTTTCACTTGAGCCTATGTCCCGCTTATTTACTGGAAAAAAAATTTAGCATGAAAAAAAAAACTACAGTCCATTCGTCGTACCCAAGTGGCTCCAACATGATTCTCCTTGGCTTACCGTGCAGGCAAATTAGGAATAATTTCAAAACCTAAATGTTCCTCCTCCAAATTGTCGAGAAACCTCTTATATGTAACGGGTATATCACGTGACAGCACTGACACGGTGCTACGAGCCAATCAAATTAAGCTAGTTTAGGTTCCCTTTTAGATTTTATTAAAAACTCCTAAAAATAACTGAATCGTATTAACTCGTGATATCATGCCAGCACTGTCATATGGTATACTTGAGGAGAATAGCTCCTTGTGGGATTTGAACCCAGGACCTCCAATTTGGAGGTCCCACTGCCCAACCACCAGGCTACCCCTCAAGGGTGTTGTCACAGTCCACTTGCCATGTAGTTTACACTGCCTATCACCACTCTTGTCCCTGATGCTGGCACGGATTGTTTAAATCGATTTTTATTTTATTTTTTTATTAATTGAATGCTTGGAGGATTAGATATCTCTTTTCTTCTTCTTCTATTATTTTAAGCAAACTTGAAACAGTTTTGATCTCATTTTTCAAGTTCCAAAAATATCTTCAATCGAATTTAGCTTTTAACATTTCTCATAATTTCAGTATTATTATCTATTTTATTAATTCGTCATATACTTATACTTAATTTTTGTGATTTTTTAACTGTTTCGCACGATTCTCCCAACCATAAAGTCTCATTTCACTCTTTTAAAATTCTCAAACTCCTTGTCATATTTATAACTTCCACAAAAATTCTACTTTATTTGAAAGCTCTCTCGATTCATCGGTTCTACTTCATTTTTATTTGATTTGAACTGTTCCTTTTTTAATTACTCTAATCTTAAATTTTATTTCTTTAATTAGCTCTTTATTTCTTTAATTATCTTAGATTTTTATAGTATAACGAATAATTGATAATTCTATATGTAGCACGAATCACCCTCTAGCACTAATAAACTAATTACTGATATCTTGACTCTGAGTGATGATCAACCAATAGATTTGTTAGAGATTCGATTTTGTTATATTAAAAATTAGGATTTCGAATATCGAGTAAATACATTATTTCAAATATTAGAATATATTAGTTTTCTTCTATATCAAATTATATATTCATTTGTTATTATGTTACCCTTTTTTTTATCATTCCTTAATTTATAAATAGTCACTCTAACTGTCATAATTGTTGAGTCATTCATTAATGAAATATATATTACTCATGTGAGTTCGGCCTTCTGGCTCGTATAGTACCTTCAACTACACTCTTCCAATTTATTATTTAACATTGTATCAGAGTAAGTTGATAATGATATCCCCACTTTTCACTATGGCTATCAGTTTATCTGAATATGTTATAATCCGGGGATTCAAGCATGTGAAGATATGCAGAAACCGCTATATTGACCGTATATAAAACAAAAGTTGACCGCTATTACATGATATATCTATTACATAGAAGACTTTCTCGCATAACTGGCGTTTTCGGGGCTTGGTTAAGTCTTCTATATGCATAAAATAACGTCACGGTATTTCATATAATTGTTGTCAGAGTCCACTCGCTATCAAATTTATATAGTTCCGTCACCATTTTCGTCTTTAATGTTGGCACGATTTTGACGAAAATGCGATTTTTATTTTATTTTAGTTATCTTAAAATATAATGCTTGGAGGATTAGATATGCTAATTAAGGGTAAATTACATAAAAAGTATGCGATTTACTCATTTTCTCAAAAAAAGTCAAACGTTTTAAATTTGAAAAATAAAATTATATAATTTCATCTTATTTTCAAATTAAGCCAAGCCTTTCAAAATTTTAAAAAATAAAATTACGTGATTTCCTTTTATTTTCAATTTAAGCCAAATATTTTATATTTTAAAATTAAATTCATATTTTTATTTTATTATGAAATTAAACTAATTTGTTTAACCTTGGGTGCTTAGCTGGCTAATCTTTTATAATTTTTTTCTTCATCACGAGATAAAAGTATATTATAATTTTTTAAAAAAAATTACACTAATTTCTATATAAAGTTCTTTTAATATTTTCTTATAAGTAATACTAATCTTAATTTAAAAGAAAATTATTACATTAATTTTAAACAAAAAGTACACTATTTTTATCGATTTGTAAGTACCTGATAAAGGAAAATCAAGTATAATATGTCGCACAAAAATATCATTTTATATTTTAATACTTCACTCTACTTTGTTAATAAATAAAAAATATTATTTTTTATTTTTTAAATTTGAAGAGTTTGGCTTGATTTGAGAAAGAAATGAAACTACAGATTTATTCTTACAACTTAAAAAGTTTAGCTTAATTTGGGAATAAAATAAAATACATGATTTTATTTTTTAAATTTAAAAAGTTTAGCTTTTTTATAAATGAAGCAAACCACACGCTTTTTTGTGCAATTAACCCGCTAATTAATTGCCGATATCCTGACTCGAGTGAACGATCAAGAGATTAACTATCCAGGTGACCTTTAAGTAAATGTTCTCGAATTCAAATATTTGTAAATAAAGAAAATTCATTATAGATACTGATGGTACATATAAAAAAACCCCTTGGCCGTTTTCTTAATTTTTACATTATCTTGAAAAAATCATTTGATGCTACCGCAGACAAAAACTGCTTACTTTTTTAGAAATTTCACAGTTTAATAGCTGGATCGTTAAATAAATAAATAAATAAATATGAATTATTAGATTCTTTCATTGATTTAAATTCTTAATTCTAAACTATTAAATTAAATTATTGAATAATTTAGTAACTGAGTCGTAAAAACTCCTCATATTTAATCAAACTGGATTGGTTGAAGTGATATGAAGCGCTTCTTCCCCTTAAATAAAGTCTCGAGTTCGAGTATTATAAATGGAGAAAATTCACCTTTGAGAGTTTAAACCCCTAGTGGGTCCACCTGACTCTACTGGGCCCACTCGACTAGAATTGGATTAGTAACTGTCTGTTAAACTTTTAGATACCAACGGTACGAAAAAATCTTAGGTGATCCTACTTCACAATGACGTGATGAAAAATAATCAATCAAATTGTTTTGATTAGTGTTAATTATGGCAATTGCTGGGGTGATTAACACAAATTTGCCTGTTTGTCAAATTTTAATTGGTGTTTCTTCACGCCACGTGACGAGATAGAATCATCTAAGAATTTCTCCAACAGTGCAAATTGAAAAAAAAAAAGATCTCATGTTTGGAATACAAGGACCATGTGCTTTCATTTTAGAAAACTTCAAGTGTACGAGGAAATCTTTTTTTTTTTTGGTAATTAGTGTACGAGGAATTCATACTTTATATATTCGTGCTCTGATACTCATTGTCACGTTGAGGCACACGATGCGCGGACAAAAACCTAGTCGCTTCCCCGACACGAGCCGAGGAATAATCCGGTCGGCACATGGCTGCAGATCTCATTCATTTCTTCTAATTTTGAGCATGATTAAGACTTTCCATGGGTTCTCGTCGTAATTGAATGGTCTGAAAAAGACATCGTCGACAATCCTTGTTGATATATCATAGTCGCAATTGAACCGGTCTTTCAGAAAATTCTGTTGGAAAAAAATGACATTGAGTGAATGAGAAATTGTTTTCATAAATTGAAGGCTATGTTTAGAAAAAGTCTATGAATAGACCAAGCTCACAAGAGTTCATGGTTGTATGGTGAGAATTCTATCTCACATTGATATGATATGACAATTTTAAAGGGTTTATAAGTAATGAGTGATTTTATGTTAGGTAACATACTTAGGTACATTGTACGACTTACCCTTGCCTCGCGCGCCTGCGTAGGAGGGTGCAAATCGGAGGCCGATTCAGTTTAACTCATGTACACACAGGTGGCGGGCGCACCGAATGTTCGTCCCGGACATAGGGCCTCACGCAAGGTCGAGTTTTGCAATTTCTTACATTTTTTTCCTTCAATTTACCGAACCCAACTGGTTGTCTCTTAGGATTCCCGAGTGGGCATTAAGACATTGAGTTAATGCTGCATTAACCCATAGATTTAAGGGCATTAATCGACCGGTCTTAATTGGCCCTTTTAATGGCCGGTTCAGTGCATTTACCACAGATTCGGGCCTTAAATTTTTCGGTTCTATGTCATTTAAGTTACCAGCCCTTCACCACACTATAAATAGGACCTTCATCCATAGGTTCCAGCACACCTTTGAGCATTCTCTTCTCCCTTCTCTGCATTCCAGCATCGTTTTCGGTGGTTTCCAGTGCTCCAGTTCAGTTCACCCTTGAGCTTCAGGTTTAGTGCAGCTTCAAGCTCGTCTCAGTTGTTGTATCCTGAGAGACTCACGTCCACGATTCCTCAGCACGACCTGGAGGGGATGAATAAGTCTTAAAAAAAATATGACCGCCACAGTGCGGCAACAATAAAATCTGAATCATTGACATCTTAAATCTTAAGTGGTCCTACCTCCTCACAATGACGTGACAATGAAGCACCAAATAAATTGCTCTGATAGTAATAATTATGGTAACTGCTATAGTAATTAACATCAATTTACTCGTTTGTCACAATTTAATTAATATTTTCCTACATCACTTGGTAAGATATAATCACTTAAAAATCTCTTCCTCAATAGGTATGGCAATAAAATTTGGATTTACTCGCACACGTGGATCTGTCCACACTGTTGTTCTAGCTCCGTTTCTTGTTCCTATGCATGCGCCCTTAGTCATTGTATCCATACATGTCATTAATTTTCCAACATAGTTAACACTTTTTACTACTTTTTATTAGTTAAAAAGCATTCATACGAGTCTCGAATACGAGAAAGTTTTTAGTTGAGCGGTCATACAACGTAAGTGATTCTAATGTGATATATCCGTCTAATCAGAACTTGATATGCAATTAATAATTATACAATTATAGTTATTAAATCCCAAAAAATCTTTAAAAAAATATAAAAAAAATAAATGGTGAAATCTAATTGAAAAACATATAAATGGTAAATTTTTTTTAAAAACCTAATAAATGGTGAATTTTAATTTGAACAAATATATAAATAGTGAATCATGATTGGACGGATATATCACGTCAGTATACCTATGTGGAGAAAGTTTTCAGTGGAGTGGTCATACCACATTGATGATACTGACGTGGTATATTCATCCAATCAGAACTTGACATATAATGGATAATTATACAGTTATAGTTATTAAATCCTAAAAATCTTAAAAAATATAAAAAGACCCTAATAAATTGTGAACTCTTATTGGAAAAATATATAAATGTTAAAAAATTATTTAAAAAATCTAATAAATGGTGAATTATAATTGGACAAATATATAAATGGTGAATCCTGATGGAATAGATATATCACGTGAGCGTCGCCTGTGTTGAGAAAGTCTTCAGTGGAGCGGTCATACTACATAGGCGATACTGATGTGATATATCTGTTAAATCATAACTTGACATGTAATCAATAATTATATAATTATGGTTATTAAATTCTAAAAAATCTTAAAAAATATAAAATATCCTAATAAATGGTGAACTCTATTTGAAAAAATATATAAATGGTAAAAAATATTAAAAAAACCTAATAAATGGTGAACTCTAATTGGACAGATGTATAAATTGTGCGTTCTTATTGAACAGATATACCACATTAGTATTGTTTACGCAGTATGATCGCTTCATTGAAAACTCCCTCCGTAGAATGAGAGAAAGAAGGAAATATTAAGGACCGCGAGAAGTCCTTCACGAAATCAGTACTCCCATGTGCGCACGGAGCGAATTCAATTCCCACGTGAATTCCCTTTTGTACTCAAAGATGCAATCTTTATGTCGCTAACAACGGCGAATGGTTCCGTCTCAGTCTCCAAATGTCACACGTCTATCTCCTCGTCAGTCTTATTCCCCGTACTGTCCTGGCCCCTTAACATCAATCCTACGTAAAGTAGTAAAATCCAAGTACGCATTTAAGGGGCACGCAGATACAATCGCTCTTGAACTCAGAAAAAATCCATGGGATGCTGCATATATTTCATTTGTTTTTGTCCAATTTCTATTGAATTTCCTATTTTGCCTCATGAATTCGTTATATTACTCCTTACTACAGTTCACCCTGAGCCAAATTTCTGAATCCGTTCATGGTGAAACCTAGATATTTCACACTTTACGGATTTTTTTATCTATTTTTAACATCGTGTTACAATATGATTTACACTTTATCACATGCCCTCAAGTATCCACTTTCAATAGCCGAGGTCGAACGGGACACTTACCTTTCATGCTTAGATCACAGAAAGAGACAACTCACCACGAGATGAGTTTTTTTCCTTTCGCACTTTGACTTGATCACCTAAGTTCCACACTCGAGTACAACGAGGGATGAACTCACACGATAAAATAATGCTCGGGTATCAAGTCCAAGTTCCATCAAAATCGTAACAGTTAAGCCTATATCCAACCCAAAAGTTTAATAAGTAACAATACACATCCTTCACATATTTTCAGGATTTTCTATGTATTTGTTCCCTGTATAGGTTTCTCTCTTATCTTCATTCATCATTACGTGTGACTTATTTTTGTCATGTTGCGAAAGACATCTTATATCATACGGTTAATATATATTAAAATATGAAATATAGGGGAACTAAGGTACCACTACCTAGACTTTTACGTGCTTATAATAGACTCAATTTTTTATATTTCAGATTGAACTTATTAGAGCCAAGTTACCTCTGTGCTTATATCACACCAGACCCGAATATGAAACTCGTGGTTGATTAAACCCGAGACCGAAAGAAAAATACCTAACTTGAGTCCAATTAATCATGTACGGAAGAGAAAACGTGTCTTACAGTTAATTGTCCCTTATCATCCGAGTATGAAATAAAAATATTCGGTTTGAGACCATAGATTGAGAGCCGGTATTTAAGAGCATGCGACAAGTGTAAACCACATCTACCACCTGTAAGCTTTAAGGTTTTATATGGTTTGTGGACTCAACCTCTTCTAAGTAAGATGACGTGCTCCTAAATACTCGACGTTAATAATTCACCACGAGTTGACCATTTTTCTCTCATGTCTAGGTAAAGAGGACAAATGATCTCAAGACGGGTTCTCTTACATGCTCGGGCTTAATGATTACAAACTCTACACACATACTTGATATTACCACACAGTAATTATTACAGTATCATCTTAAAGTTTTAAAATATTTTCCCACTTTTAGTTTTTTTTCTTTGTTTTATTTTTTGCTTTTTCATTCTTCGTGATTCTCAAACATAGGTCATCTCGTCACGTCATCCAATACTCTACCAATAAATATTTAACGTATCATCATTAAATATCACACCATCTTTTTTATATTCATTAATAATTATTATTATTTAGACGTGATTTGATATATTCGCTTACGTGTCAAACATTCATTAATTAAGTTCACCACGTCAGCCATTCATTCAGCTCACCTAAGAATTTCATGCAGTGAGATCATGCAATTAGTTTATTTTGGAGTTTCTTCTTGCCGAGTCAGCGCGACTAGTAGTCCAGAGCATCTCAATCACCCGCCACTGCTTTGCCTCTCTCTCCCCTCTCCGTCCGCCCTTTCTTTACTAACTATATTCTCGCACGGAGAGATTCTTACGTAAATCAAACTCATTATATTATTTGTAAATTAATTTAATAGTTATTTGACACGTAAGTAAAAGGTATTATATTACATTTTTTATTTATTAAAATATTTATTTTTAAAAATAATATGATACGTTTTGTTGACTTGTCAAATAATTATTAATTGAATTTATCACGTCATCTATCATATCCACGTAAGAAGTTCATGTTCTCAGCGCTTGATCATTCATGCATATTAATCCAAAACCTCAATCGTAAAATGAAATTTAGAGGACATCCTCTATAATTTAAGAATATAACAGGTGCTAATTTAATTTTAATAAGTGAAACTTTCATACACATTTTTTTTCTTTTTTTTAGGGCTAATAACTTAATTGCGCCTGTACTTTGACCGAATCCTCACTTTTAGCATGAACTTTTTCGTGTGACCTAAGAATACACGAACTTTAAAACGTTTGATCCATTTAGCACGCCGTCTATTTTTCCTTCAACTGTCCTACGTGGCACGTTAATTACGCTGACGTGGCAAACGGCGGCTGACGTGGCGATGCCACATCAGAAAATACTGAGTTTATACTCAAATCCTATTCATTAATTTGAAGTTATCGATGACAGTTTTATAATTTTATCTTCTTCTCGAACCTATTCTTCTGTTAATCAATAAATTTTAAATTTTAAAATCGACTAAATCGAGTTATTAACGTGTGTTTAAATTAATGAAGAGTATTAATGGGCAAACTCGACATTTTCTTAAACGTATTTGACGTGACAATCCATCATTTGCCACATCAGCCACCGTTAACGTGCCACGTAGGATAGGGCCGTTAGTTTTGACGGAAAAATAGACGGCGTGCTAAACGGGACAAACGTTTTAAAGTTCGTGCCTTCCTAGGTCACGTGAAAAAGTTCGTGCTAAAAGTGAGAATTTGGTCAAAGTACAGGTGCAATTAGGTTATTTGCCCTTTTTTATCAAGTGAAAGAAGAGTAGTACGCAGTAGTGATGATCCATTCATCTCGTTATATAATATTCCGGCTTTCATGTCCAATCGCGAATATATCAGATGAACAGAATAATAATCAGTATCAATACTAATCTCATCAACGTAGCACAACTAAATGTCGAATATAAACCTCCCAGGGCCAGCCAAGTTGGTTAGTATGTTCTCCTGAATTGGGAACACCCCAAGTTTCGGAGTTCGAACCCCATCCTGTGCAAAATCTCGGAAGAGTTTGGTGGGGGCCGAGGATTAAACCTCTGTCATCAACAAAATTATCGAGTATAGTTTAAGAAGTCGATATCTGTCAAATCCCAAGTTTAAAAAGCCTCTTTTAACAATTTAATTTAAAGTGAGACTCGAATCTGGACATCAATCTCACCAAATTGCATGTGAGTAAAATTTTGACCACCAAATTACCGTTGTTGGTTGTTTTCATGCAACCTATTCATCAAATAATTCTATTCCCTTCTAAAATCCTAGAAAGATATCGATATCAGAGTATGTGGAACGTAAGTAGCCATTGCTGATATGCTCGAAATTTTATGAGAGACACACACATAGTGGCGGGCTTCTTAATATCAACTCAAGCTTCAGGTATCAACTTGGGTGTCTCACCGTGAACGTGCAGAGTATTTAGGCTAAATACTCAAAATGAAGTTAGATCTGACTGAAAATCCGAATTGGTCTTCCGATACTCGAGTTAGTATAATTCATGCGGAGACTGTAAATAGAGGGGTCAGTCAGATATTGAGAGCACATTTATAAAAGGACTGTGTAACATTCTATTTATAAAAAGGACTGGAAGTTAGACCCGTATTGCATATGGTATATATTATCTCAACGGAATCGGTTGAAGAAGTTAAAAGAAAAGGAGAAGAGATATAAGAGAAAGTGAACAAAAATATCGGGAGAGAAGAAAGTAAGAGGTGAGAGAGAAAAAAAGTAAATTGATAGTTATACTTATCAATTTATTATCTTACTAATATTTAATTATTAATGTAATAGTTATTAAAAATTCAATTATTATAGATAATGTAAAATAAAAAATTGAAAGTGAGATAAAAGGAGATATTTGTTTAAAGTAGTAATAGATGGAGCTTTGGGCGAAACTACCGTTAACTATAAAAAAAATTCGTAAAAAATGGTATTTTTAAAACTAATTACCAAAATACCGTTATAAAAAAGCCAAGAAAGTTAGTATTTTTACTGTAGCAAAAATGCTAAAGTAACTGGCATTTTTACTGTAGTAAAAAGCCCAACACCCTTGGCGTTTTGTTTGTAATTTTTAAAGCCCTGTTCACGGCAGAAAAGTGAAATTGCAATGGCCAGAAAATGTTAAATGTGTAATATAGAATAATTTCATTTTGTAAATATCTCTCAGAATTTTATATGTATAAAATTTTTATAAATTTATAAAAGTAAATTTTACAAGTATCGGTACCTGAATGGTAGTTTATAGAACGAATTT
>JAOYND010025941.1:0-12178 GCA_025802135.1 Lagerstroemia fauriei | reverse complement strand
GTAGGATCGATTGACATAACAAAGTTCGTGATCCAACGACGTTCGACATACCACAAGAAGGATTGAGGGACAGGCAAGTTTCAATACCCTTGACATCCCACTTCACACGAGTCTGGACTGGGGGACATGACAAAGGTGTTTTCTCCCGATATCTGGCTAACGAAACATGAGGGGCATCCAGAGTCTGGCATGAGCACCACCCGACGTGTTCGTATGTTGGACACTTGACATCCATACACATCAAGCATTCGACGTCCTAACAAACCTCAGATGCTTGCCACCAGATGCTTCAAACACCACCACCTGATGCCCATCCACTAACTCGTACATCCCAACATCTCACGTCTACAACCATCAATGTCAGGAGTCATGACATCTGAGACACCAATGCCTCAACATCCGATGTTTGAATCTTAGCTCCTATTGGCAAGAATGTCGTTATCCTAACTAGATAAAGCATCCAACTTGCACGAGTTGGTCGACCGATGAACCCGAACTTCAAACCCCAAGGTCAATACCCCTAACATCCTAACACACGCCTAAGGTCACATGGCTACAACTGATTTCCTACCACCCCTCAACATCCATCCCAGAACACCTCAGATCACCCAACGTCCCACCGAAGTAGCCCCAACATGTGAATAGAAAATGTAGGACTCCTACCCACTCGGCACGCTTTCTAACCTAGAAAAACTGACTCCTCAAGTCATACTATCTTTGGCCTCCAAACCAACTTGGGCAAGTTAGACTCTTGCCCAATGACACCACCAACTTGCTAGGTTAGGCTATCCCATGAGTCCGGACTATTTTGATGCTACCTCCTAGCAAAGGCTGACTCAGACACATTCCTAATTATTCTTGCAAGTTCGACGCAAGTTGAGATACCCACCACCCTACCTCTTGCAAGATTGACAAAAGTCCTGACATACATCATACTTCTTTCAAGTCTAACTTCACGCACATCGATGTAAGTTCGTCGACACCTGACGTCCTGCAAGTTCGACGTCTCTGAACTTCTCGAGTCCAATGCAAGACTTAATGACAATCGATATTTATCCTCGAAAAAGTCTGGACCAAGAAACAATCAATCAAGTCCTCCACCCCTATGGCATCCCGCTTTCACTAAGTCAGGACTGGGGGACATGAATTCAATCTCTTACCCCCTACGACGTCCCACTGTCACTAAGTCGGGACTAGGGATACAAATTCAATCTCTCTCCACCCCTTAGACATCCCACTGTCACTAAGTCAGGACTGGGGACACGAATTCAATCTCTCTCCACCCCTACGACGTCCCACTTTCACTAAGTCGGGACTGGGGGACGTGAATTCAATCTCTCTCCACCCCTACGACGTCCCACTTTCACTAAGTCGGGATTGGGGGACATGAATTCAATCTCTCACCTACTATTGCCATCCCACTCTCATTTAAATTTGGATCGGAGCTCTCAATACATATACTTCCCGGTGTCATGAACACCGAGAAGTGGGGGACAAATGATATGGACCAACATGTCAGCACCAAACCCGACTCTCTGAGAAGGATTGCATGAGGCCGACTCATGATGGACAAGAATGACTTATGCTCACATGCACTGGACAAGGCTGACTTACGCCCACCAATGCTAGTAAGGCTGACTTACCATGGGCAAGAATGACTTATGCCCACATACACCTACCAAGGTTGACTTATACCCACTTATGCTATTAAGGCTGGCTTACGTCCACTGATACTAGTAAGGTTGACTTACGCCCATGTACACCAAATAAGGTTGACTCGTATTCATATAAACCAGGAAGGTCGACTCATACCCACGTGCTCCCCACGTGGGAGACATGTTAACGTCACCCTTTCGTACATAAATGACCTATAAATACGCCCCCGCTCGGGGGTTAGGTGGGACATTCATTCTCTCCTCTTCAACATCTCTTCTCCTCCTCCTCCCTCTTTCTCTAGCTCAGATCACTCTCTGACTTAGGCATCGGAGGGCCATTCTTGGGAACCGCCTCGGACTTGGCTTCTTGCAGGTCTCCGGTGAGGCCCACTCAAGTCTTCCGAGCTCCGCCCAAGGTCTGCTCCGGTCTCACCCGAAGACTCTCCAGTAGTCCTTCGACCATCCATGACCCGGAGTCCGACCCAAAGCCCCTTGAAGACCGTTAACCCGGTAAGTCAACCCGAGGACTTATCAGAGCTGATCGAGCCCATTTAGTCTATGCTCTAGGGTAGGTTTGATTTTTTTCCCTGAGATTTTGTATACCTTAAGGTTGTCTTTAATCTCAGTGATTTGATTTTATTGGGATTTTCTGAGAGGTAAACAGAACCTGTTAGGGATGACAATCTTCGACCCTGGCCCACCCACCCATTCCACCCCGATTTTGGGGGTTTGCCTGGACCTACCCTTGACACGCATGTTGGTCATGGCTGGTCTGGGTCTACCTTCTAGCATGCCCTGCCTCGTTCCTATTATATAATATAACATTATATAATGATATATTTTTAAATTAGATTTACCTTTTTACTAGATAACAAAGGAGAGTAGTAATAGTGACGATCACGCCATCCCTCACCACGTAATATTCGGTATTTTGTGTTCAACCTCGAACATATCAGAGAAACTGAACAACCAGTATTAACACTAATTCCATCGATGGAGCACCAACAAAAGTCTAGTATAGCCTAAAAAGTCGATGTTCGCTAAGAACTAGCTTAAAAGTCTCTTCTAGTAATTTTTATTTAAAGGGACTCCAACATGGAAGTGAGTTTTGAATGCCTTTTTAACAGCAAATTCACGACTGGACTAAAGTTGTGGCAAAAAGGAGGATGTTTAGGTGTAATTGATGGAAAAAAATGAATAATGATGAAATTGTTGATTCGCTCAAATACTAGGGACCAAAGTGTAGGTTTACTCAAAATATAAATTTAATGCTATGTGGGATCTTTTTACGACATTTTCACAGCTATACTAACATGGTGGTAAAATGATGAATATTTGAGTCAAATTAGTGGCAAAAAAATTGGGGACTAAACTGTTGGACAAGTACAATTTTAAGGATCAAAATGATTGTTTACTCTAAATTTGAGTTATTAGTCGAAAAATTTTCAACTCAGCATAGCATTCACGTTGTTTTATTCGTATTCTATTCATATCAATACACTGAATTTAGAAATAATTGTCACAAAAATTAAAAATAATTATGAAAAAATGATAACAAAACGTGTGCACCATAGGAAAAGCCTCATGTGCAACGAGTAAGTATCAGATGACAATATTAATATGATATATCCATCTAATTAAGACTTATCTATTAGGATTTTTTTAATATTTTTTATGATTTTTTAGGAATTTATAATTAAAATATGTCAAATTTTGATTGGACGAATATATCATATCAATATTAGCACATGGTATAACCAATCACTTATTCTCATAGCACCCCTGATTATACCTTTTTTCCCCTAAATTGGCTTAGAATCTTCCTGTAAATATAATTCTAAGCCAATTAAAAAAAAAATAAGGCTTTAGCAAAAAAATAAGGATTAAATGGAAAATCTCTGAATATTTAAGAGATAGATAAATATATGGGAAAATAACACAATGAGTCCTATACGTTTGTTGTTTTTGGTAATTGAGTCCTATAAGTTTGAAAATGGCCGAACGAGTCCTATGACGTTAGTTCTGTAACACAGTTGAGTCTCAAATGCCAACCAATGTTACAACAATGCTGATGTGGCAGTTAACAGTGTTAACTCTAGCACACGTGGCAATTTTGTTGCTCGTGTGGCCATTTTAACGTGACATGGAGCTTGATGACGTGGACCGCTTATGAAATTACTTTTCTACCTTTTACTATTCATTAAAATTTTGAAATAATGCCATCGTGTTCTCCGCCAACAATCTCCGAGCGCTGCCTCGATTCCGATCTCCGCAGCCACAGTTGTCGCCACCACCTCCGACTCTTCTATCCAACTACGACTTCAACAATCTTCGAGCATTTTTCTTAGTAATTTTATCGAACAAAGATGACGAATCTGGGGCTGCCATCGTCCTCATCTACCGAGGGCCTTTGTGTCCATGGTCCTCCTCTTATCACTAAGCCTATATACACAGATTCGACAAGGACCTTGGACGGGATTTCAGCTCGAAGTCATGCTCTAGAGGCTCGACGGGATTCCCTACAGTGTCACTACCCAGTTGGGCTCGAAGTCATGCTCTGAAAAGAGTGCCAAGTTTTCCAACTTCCGGCAGGCATCACGCTTTCGTCCTCCTTAGATTTCCACACGAAAGCATCCATCCAAAATTAAGGCCAGATCTTCCATGGCACGCCTTCACACTGCTTTACACCTCGTCATGGACATGGGGGCCCTCGGTAGATGAGGATGAATGGCAGCCCCAAATTCGTCATCTTTGTTCGATAAAATTACTAAGAAAAAAGCTCGAAGATTGTTGAAGTCGTAGTTGGAGATAGAAGAGTCAGAGGTGGTGGCGATAGCTGTGGCTGCAGAGATTGGAATTGAGGTAGCGCTCGAAGATTGTTGGCGGAAAACATGGTGGCATTATTTAAAAAATTTAATGAATAGTAAGGGGGTAGAAAAGTAATTTCATAAGTGGTCCACGCCATCAAGCGTCGTGTCACATTAAAATGGTCACGCGAGCCTTAAATTGCCACGTGTGCAAGAGTTAACACCGTTAACTGCCACATCATCATTGTTGTAACGGCGATTGGCATTTGGGACTCAACTGTGTTATGGAACTAACGTTACAAGACTCGTTTGGTCATTTGCAAACTTATAGGACTCAATTGTCAAAAATAACAAACATATAGGACTCCTGGTGTCATTTTTCCATAAATATATATTACTATATATATGTATATCTTCTATAGAGGAAATTGACTCATGTATATCTTGCATCACCCACAAGCCTTCCTTGGCTAGAGCACCAATCCCTCCCCCTCCAGCCCGACCCGATCGATCGATGAAGATGAGTTCAGATCGTTGCAGCCTCCGCATGGATTGCTCATCCAGCTATAGAGATATTGGCGTCGTCACCATGTTGCCCGAAGAATCTCCTGTGGCTTGGTACCAGAAGAAGTTCCCTGTCAACAAACATAATATGCCTTTTGCAAAACCCTTGCTTGATCACCCACCCAAGGAGTCCAAGGAGAATGTTGTCTTAAGTTCGGGACGAAGCCGAGGAAGAGAATTTTTTTCAGCGGGCCATCTCCAGAGAAAGAGGCTGCAGAGGAGAACGATGCTTGCGAATTAGGGTTTGGGGACCTAGGGAAGATCTGTGAGTTCTACAAGAAAGGTTTCGATATGAAGAAGGATGTGTATATGTACTGTGATTGTCTGTTCTGTTCGTTAGAGTGCAGAGATGCTCAGATCGATTCGGACGGGTACATGAGAAGGCGGGTGGGGCTTGAAGAAGATAGTGAAGGGAACACGAGGAAGCCGTTGAAGAGGAGTCAGAATGGGCAATCGGAGTAGCCTTATGCTGGCATTATAGTTGCCGCCTTAAGAGATCTGCAGGTTCAGTGAGTAGGATTCTTTTGATCTTTTTTTATATGAGCAAGCGTGTTACATCATTCATGAACTAGTCCAATAGTTGCTTGTTATGGCATTTTTGTTGAGCTGATGTGTCAAACATTCATTAGTCGAGTTTACCGTGTCATCTATGTGCTCGGTTCACCGAAGAATTTTTCTGGGACATCTTCCTTCATATTTAGTAGTCAAATATATCTTCAGTTGATGAAATGAGAAAGTCTTTAATGAACATACCATGTAGGCGATGCTGAGGTGGTACATTCGTCCAATTATAATCTATCATTTATATATTTGTCTAATTATGGTTCACTATTTGTTAGGGTTTTAATGCGAGGGCCAACGACTTGATGAAACCTAATATCAAGTATGATAAGAACCTCACAACCATGTGATGAAACCTACATGCAACTAAGGTTTCCAAGAACGTGTCATTGTCAAATTCGAAAGGTGGAATTGCGACGCATTACTTATAAAGAAGTAAAAACCTTGGTATAGTGAAGACTCAACAATCAACTATTCATAGTTGATTGATAAGTCAATGATGAACGCTACGGACGATACGGAAAACTCTGATAAGTTCATTTAGTTTCTCAAAGAACCAAAGAAAATAAAAACTCACTTTGTTAATGAATAATCTAGTCTCCCCTAATTCGTCCAACCCCTAACACTAGCCTTTAAATAAGCTAAAGTGTAATATTAACATGCATATAACCTTCCTAAATGACCCTAATGGTATGAGAAACTAATAATAAAGTAAATTTAAGAGTTTCCTTATAGAAAAAGGGAAAAATGCATTGCATTTTCTTTAGGGAATGTTTCATAATGGTACATTTCATTTTTTTCGTTACATTTCAGTACATTTCCTTTCAAAATTGTTACAGTTTACTACAAAACGTCAAACTGTCGTTAACACCGTCAACGCTTGATGACGTGGCGATCTGATATGGACGCGACTTTAATGTTGTACCAATGTTAAACAGCATTGATGGTGTTAACGGCAGTTTGACGTTTTGTAGTAAATTGTAACAATTTTGAAAGGAAATGTACTAAACTGTAACGAAAAAAAGGAAATGTATTATTATGAAACATTCTATAAAGGAAATGTACTGAAATGTAACGAAAAAAAATGTACCATATATGTAATTTTTCCTATAGAAAAATATGAAATATATCATATATATTCAGAACTAAACAAGGGGGAAATAATATGTTCTTCTTATCAAAAGAGGAAAGTGATAGATTCTTGTGGATAATTTAAATATATCAAAATTAACTTGTGCTGCTCTTGCCTCTTTAGCTTCTCTCAACTTCCTTTCTTGAAAATAATTTTCTTCATATATGGCTGAGTTATATTTCTTCAAAACACTTGCCCTTTTGAAATTCAGCTAAAATATATTTCTTGAAACACTTGAACTCTTGATATTCAGCTGAAATATATTGCCTTCATTATTTGTCCTCTTTTGAAATATCATGGATAATATAGAGTCATTCTGCTTGTTCAT
Organism: Lagerstroemia fauriei; assembly: GCA_025802135.1. Classification (NCBI taxonomy): domain Eukaryota; kingdom Viridiplantae; phylum Streptophyta; class Magnoliopsida; order Myrtales; family Lythraceae; genus Lagerstroemia; species Lagerstroemia fauriei. The sequence goes on along the minus strand of JAOYND010025941.1, from coordinate 5,131 downwards.
CACTTGTATGAATATTCATATCCTCTTCTTTATCTCGCTCGAGCTTCTCATCATCGGACCATGACAAACTTTAATTGCATTCTTCGAGCTCGTATCTTGGTTCACATTAGGTTTCGTATATTTTTTAAGAAAATTTTAGGATTTAGTAATTATATATGTATAATTATTGATTACAAATCAAATTATGATTGGACAAATATATCACGTCGTTATTGACACGTGGTATAACCGCTTCACTAAAAATTTTCTCCAATGAAATATGATACTGCAAATGTTTTATGATCTAAGGAATAAATTAGATAATATTTGATCTAGTTCATATTTATGATTTTATATTTTGATTCAATTTTAATTTAAGAATTTTCCCAAAGTGAGAACTCAGAACATCATAATCTCATGTCAAGGACAGTACTAACTGTACCAAACCATTTACTCTATCATATTTACATTTTACAATATATCAATGCTAATTTTTTTGTTTTATTTTAAATTTCTATGTGCTGCAACAGCATCACATGACCACTAAGTCCTTGACTAGATTCTTTGTCATTTGCGGTCTCATACTCCTTGTTATTCATCTCATCCTCATATTCTCTTTTACATAGATAAACTTTTATTTCTTTTAAGAGAGCAAAAGGGAGAGAGGCAAAGTGGCCAAGGATGTCAGACCCAAGTTTCTTATGCCCAACGAGCCTCCTCTCTATTCCTCTAACATTTGCTCATGCCGGGACTCCTAAATTAGCTTGAGAGTGACCTACTTGTTCGCCTATATGTACTTCGGGTCGATACATAATAGCTATTTTTGATGTATAGGATCCTATTAAGAGGTAAGCACAAAGCATACTTAGCACAGAGCATACTCTAACTTTTTTTCCTTATGTAAGGAAGATCTGATCATGATATCATTTAACCACTTATTTGAGAAAAAGAAAAGAAGCTTGGAACATTGCGAGCAAGAAAGGAGACTGGGCTTTTAGGCCTAATTTGTTGGGCCAATTTCCCTTTCCATACCATAAGAATCCTCAAGAAAGTTGGTCGATGGTCGGTCTCATTTTTAAACTTTTAAAAATATCCTAAATAAATAAATTTGTTATCTATACTATACTATAAGGGAAGGGAAAATTATTTGATTTTACTTTTGAACTTATTAAAATGCTCTTGATAAATAAATTTTTAACCAATAAGAAATTACAAGTGGTGAAATATAAAACCACTCGTAACTACCACTTTAAATTGTAACTTCTCTCTAAGTTTTTTTCTAATTATGTGTTTTATTTTTAATTATTAATAATGCATTCAATAAAAATTATTAATGTTACAAAATTAATATAGAATTGTATAACTGTATAACATAAAATAATATCATTTTTATAATCGATTATATAATTAAAAATTTATTAAATATTACAGGTACGACAATGACAGAGCAACTCGAATAATCAACTCATTTGCCAAGCAGAGTTGCTGTAGTAAATAGGAGAGAAAATCTAAATTCTTTCTTCATCTTTACAAAAAATGAAAAAAAAAAGTAGTAATTAGCTGTGGCATTTTCATTTAAAAAAATGGAGTTCGAAAGGACTCAATAAACAAAGACGTCGGCTCGTAGGAGAGGGGATTTTGCTCCTCTGATTAAATTTGTTAACTTACAAACTTTTCAACTATATTTTCATTTTTATTAATAATTTATCAAATAAAAAAAACCAAAATGTCAAAACAACCAATTGAATCGGTCGAGCCGGACTGGTCTGACCTGCAGTATTTAAAAACACATAAGCAAACCATCATAAATTAGTATGTTCATGGGTTCAATTCTTGTGAATGAAAATTATACATGTTAGTGAGCCGACCTCACTCGAACCTAAATTAGTCAGGGCCGATTAGACTTACGTGATATCAGGTGGTACACACATGTAAAAATAGATAAGCTAGGAACATACAGAACTTCCCTTCAGAGAAAAGTTTAAATTCAAAATAAGGGATAATTACAGCAGAGGTCCTATCTTTATCATTTTTTGCAATTGAGTCCTATAACTTTGAAAGTGGCTAATTCAGTCCTATAACATTAGTTCTATTAACCTTTAAGTCCGAACCGTTACTATTTTGCTGACTGGCATTCACGGCGTTCACTATTCCGTTAACAGAACAGTGACAAATCAGACTTAAAGGTTAACGGAACTGATATTATATGACTGAATTAGCCACTTTTAAAATTATAGAATTCAATTGCCAAAAATGATAAAGTTATAAGACCTCTACTGTCATTCTCCCATCAAGATAATGATAGTGGAAGTCTTTCATATTTGTTGTTTTTGACAGTTGAATCTTATATGTTTGAAAATTGCCAGTTCAATCATATAAGACCATTTTCAATACACCTTTAGTCTGAATCGTTACTGTTTTGCTGACGTAAATTTAACGCTGTTAATTGTTTCCGTTAACTGAATAATAATGATTCGGATTGAAAGTGTCATGGACTGAGTTAGTCATTTTTAAATATATAGAACTCAACTGCAAAAAAATCATAAACGTATAAAATTTTCAATGTTATTTTCCCATTTAAATTCAATGATAATTTTCTGGCCACAATGAAGATTCATGACTTAATATATCAGTGCATTGAACCTTCCTTCTCAATCTCTCTCATACTTTGTTTAACTTGTACAAATTAGGGATACTTTCGTATATAAAAATGGGGCAACTACAATACGCCTTATTCTATGTTGGCCCATTCACTGATACTTATATATATGTATATATTATATATGTGAACATTTGGGAGTTTGCTATCATTTTCGATTTCCAAAACTGCTAATTTATATATAAAATATGATTTCTTATATCCATTAAATCAAGAAAAATAAGGTATTATGGATAAATTCACTAATATTTAACTTCTAAATCTTTTTATACCATCACTTTCTCTTTCATATTTCACACAATTTTTTTCCAGCCACCTATTAACTAGACTTATATATCAAATTATTTTATTTTTCCTAAATTTATTACTTAATTTTATATTTACTTTACTGAAAAACACACACTAATTATTCCCTTTCTTTCATCAATTCCATTAAATAATAAAATTAGTGTATATCTCGCATAGTGTTATGTGTGTGTATGTATATATTGAAAGTATACAGATGATGAATTAAGGTCTGGTGGCTTTGTGCATAATTGGACCCCCTTGGATTAATCATTGGTCTTACATGGCGCAATAACTTCTAGAAGTAAACGTCATTTCTATACCTAATCATTACTTGAAAATGGCCATTCCAATCAACAACGAACGGAATTCGAAATTACCATAGTCGTTTATTTTAAAATTTTAATTTTATTAAATAATTATTTGATTTATTATATATTATTTAATACTCCTTATTAATTAATACTTCATCTTAGGCGTTTGTTACATTAATTTTCGAGGAATCACATGTAATTAGTTAAATAGAGAATATATGTGTATGTAATGACTGAACTCACGGTCTGATACATAATAGAATTTGAAGTAGTCATAACTATTTAGTAATATTTTTATTATTTATACTTAATACTCTTCCTTCCCAGATTTATTATTTATTAATCAATGGAGAGAATTTATATTTGGAAATTTTTATGCATTAATAAATTCAAGTGTATTCAAAAATCCTATACACTTCATACTAATTCAGCTCGAGTTTGGTTGACCCACTGAGGAATGGCTAAAACTCTCAAGTACGAATTTTTTCACTCACAAAAACCAGAATCCAAAATTTTTACTTAAATAATCAAATATTAAATTACTTGAACTAATTCATATCATCAGTAATCCATTGAATTTTTGATAGGAGAGAAGACTTCAGGCGCTTGTTCTTTTATTATTTTCCTAGACATTTTACATTTCGTTTCGTGTGTATAGTAGGAGACTTCCAAACAACCCGACAAATGAAAAATATATGTATGACGTAACCCTAAATTTTTTATTTTTCTTTGTAAACCCCAGCTCCTCATCTCCTCCGCCAGGCGAGACCGGTCAATGATAAACAGCAAACAAAGAAAGCCCTAGTAGTGGTGAACCGGCGGCGGAGGAGATGGAGGAGGTGGCGGCGGTGGCGATGGAGGCGGTGGCGGTGGACTCTTGGGCCAGCAGCCATACGAACTACAGTCAACAGGATGCATGTAGAAAGCCTCGCATTCGTACGGCGACCGCTGCTTCGGCCTGTAGGGTATGCAGTTTTCCTTGTCGTCCATGTCTTTCAGCTTGAGGCAGATCGGCGGCTCACCGCAGAAGTAATTGTCCGAGAAAGTGAAGTTCTCGAGCTTCGGTAGGGCGCAGATGCTCTCCGGGATCACGCCGGATAATTTGTTGTGGGCCACGTTGAGCTGCTCCAGGCTCTTCATCTTGCCGATCGTGTCCGGCAGCTTTCCGACCAGGCTGTTCGAGCTGACGTCGAAGACCGTGACCTGCGTCAAGGCCCCGATCTCCGGCGGCAGGCACCCTGTTAGGCCGGAGTTGATGATGATAACCTCGTTCAGCGTCGCTGCCATCTTCGATATGCTCGGGGGAAGGCAGCCGTTGAGATTGTTATTCGCAAGGACGATTACAGATACCGGGGAGTTACCTGTCAGGGACATTGTTGTAACTTTCAGCAAATACTATTTTTCTAAACCGAACGCAGTAATACTGACGGCCCAACTCCTCGCTATGCAATTTTCGATCTTTCGTATTCAAGCGCGAACACATCAGACAATTTGAACAATCAGCAATCAAAACTGGTTTCATTAGTATAGTTGAAGAAACCGGTGTTGTCCAATCTCATATCCAAAGAGCACACTACTACCAAATATCTTTGACCAATGCGTAAAAAGAAATTTGAACCGGAGATCTTGGACTCGCCAAATCGTATAATGGTGAATTTTGAACTATTAGATCATTTCATTTAGCAGATGGTAAAATACTAAAGAATAAGGTCTTATCTGAGCTAGATATATAAATGATAGTTCACACTTCATGGTTTAAGATCTAATCGATGTTAATGAAGCATTAGATCCAATTACCGATGTTCTGGGGCAAGGAAGAGGTGAAGTTGTTGTTGTTGATGAAGAGCGCATCGAGCTTCAGGTCGAACACATCCGTCGGGATGTTGCCGGAGTA
>JAOYND010025842.1:0-12182 GCA_025802135.1 Lagerstroemia fauriei | reverse complement strand
CTTTGGATTTTGGGTCTTTGCGTTTCCTGGGGATTGCTCCGATTCCTCGTGTATGCTGCAAACAGAGGCAAGGCGAGTCCTGTGGGGAGGCTGCCACCAGGTCCAAGGCCGCTCCCTGTGATCGGAAATCGATGTCAAGGGACAAAACTTCGAGCTCTTGCCATTTGGAGGTGGTCGGAGAATATGCCCCGGCATGCCACTGGCCAATGTTACACCTGATGCTCGGTTAGCTTATCAACTGTTTCGACTGGAAGCTTGAAGATGGGGTTTCTCCGGAAACCTTGGACATGAGAGATATGTACAGAATTTCTTTAAAGAAGGCATAACCACTTCGAGTTACGCCTTGACCGAGAAAATAAACTATAGAGTGAGATACTTATGTGTAGTTTAAGTCTACCATTTCTCTCGCTTCACATGGCATAAAAGTCACGAGTATGCCATGTCCATTTTCCATCCTAGGGATTATAGGTGTTGGACCGTAGATAATACAATAATTTGCCATTGGGATTTGATTGGAACAACGGGTCTTATTCATCTGGATTTGAAATGGTCGATTTGAACAACTTATTATCATAACCTTTAGGCTGCCAGTGTTGACGAGAACTACAGGAAGCTTATACGCGTGATAGGTTATGTGCAATTCTTTTTTTTTTTTGGATATCGAGGAAATATACGGGTGGTTATGCCGACTAATTCCTATGGTCTCGTACGCATACCAACAATCGCACATGTTATGACAAGTAAAAATGAATTTAAATGAACCAATTGAATAAGCTAAAACTACGGGAGAATGATAGTAGAGATCCTATAACTTTATCATTTTTTATAATTGAGTCATATAACTTTGAAAATGGCTAATTCAGTCCTATAACATCAGTTCCGTTGACCTTTAAGTCCGATTTGTCATTGTTCTGTCAACGGAACAGTGAACGCCGTGAATGCCACGTCAATAAAATAGTAACGGTTCGGACTTAAAGGTTAACGGAACTGATGTTATAAGACTGAATTAGCCACTTTCAAAGTTATATGACTCAATTGTAAAAAATGATAAAATTATAAGACCTCTGCTGTAATTATCCCAAAAAAGAAGTAGTAGGACCAAAACGGAAAGTGCTAAAGATAAGAATATGAATGATAAAAAATAAATACTTAGGATGAAAATAGTGAAAGTATGAAATGTTGAGGTTCAAAATTATCCTTTTCCTTTAATTTTAACCTCGTATTGAGAGTGAATCTAGAGATTGCGACGAACGACATGGTCATATTATGAAGAACCAAAGATACGGAATGCATGAAGCTGCAAAAACATAAGATAACAAACGGTCACATTTCTAACGGTCATTATTCATTCATAACCTTTTTTGCTGATTTCTAACGGTCAGTCATCCATTCATAACGTTGCTTCACACACTCTCGGCTTCATTTTCCCTTTTTTTTTTTTCTTTTATCGATGGTGTCTGATACCGTAACAACCAACTAATCCACCGGATGGTGTATTATATGGTCGACTTCATTTTCTTTGAAACATGGAGATATTGCTAAATTGAATGCAGTAGTCGGTCGATATAATTGAATGATGTACTTGACTAATCCTCGAGAAATAGAACCGGGGATTGGCACGGTTTGGTTTGAAGCTGAAAATCAATTCGAATAAACGGTTTAGATCAAATTTTACATAATGAGACTTTAGACTAAAATCAACTTTTTATTTGATTGATAATCATGTAAGACAGTATATTTATTCTTTTCTAGACTCGAAAGAGAGTAAATACTTAGGTTTTTCCAGTAAGTAAGAAGTGAAACTTATTAACAGTGGGAAAAATGAAAAGACTAGTTTACCTTTGAAATATGCTGAAAATTCAATGAAAACTCAGTTTCTTTTTTTTTTGATATGGACCACGTGAAATCTAAAAATTAAATAGATTCTGATTATTAATTCAAGTTGAACCGAATCGGATTATTAATATTGGGAATTCAACTTCTTACATGTGAGATCTTGCTTGCAATACATCTTCTTGTACCAGATGTTGAATTCGGCTACAGCTTGTTCATTATTTCACTTGGTTCGAGTGGACACACCGATGGTGACTTAATCTCAGGTGCCTAGATCAAGTTGCCCCGTGCACTCCAACAAGTGACGTCATTGGTGGGTTCGATCTTTTATCAATTCGATGAGGTCAAGAGGTTTTGAATAAATATCTCGACACAACGTGGGCTTACTATATTCATTTATGTTATGTGGATGTCCTTTTATTACAAGACCATGCTTCTAACCAAAAAAAAAGGGGAAATTACGAGACTATACTTGAGGTTCACTATCTAGTCTATGACCCGCTTAACCGGATGGAACCAAGGATGAGTCATTAAGACTCTCTTAATTATATATTTTCTCTATTCACATAACTTAAATCTTAAATATTAAGAGGACGATACAAGCCGAAAAAGTAAGTAAGAAAAATGGAAGGTGCAGAGCCTTTGGTGAGACCACTCATACATGTGCTTGCAAATAAACTGACTTGGATTTATAGATTTGTGGGGGTGTTTATGGACTTAAAGGAAATAAACTTCTTATTATAAAAAAAATTGGACGGTGGAAAATTAGAAAAGGAAGGGAAAAAGGTGGCTCAAATTCATGGAACCTATGTATAATATTTGACTATCATAAATAAATTCAGGATTGGAAGAGTATTGATTGGAAAAATGATTTTTTTTCCCTTGATAGTGTGGAGTGGATAAAAGGAGAAGGTAGGTTGTATCACAGTATTACCATAATACAGTACTTACATGGATGAAATATTAGTTATCTTTATCTTTTTAAATTAATAAAACCTAAAAACTATAAAACCCAGGTCTAAGAATACTTAAATTTGATTAATTTGTGGCACTGTATAAACGCTATTATGTGATGACACCGTTGTATAAAATACTATCTTGGATAAGAGGGGTTGATGAAGATGTGGGCTCTTTCTTTAGTTTCATATCTATCGTAAAAGAAACTTGAGAATCGGAAAAAGGAATTTGCTCTATTTATCTGATAGATTGAACAATTCCCATTTTGGGTATTTCCTTTCCACTAATCAACAAAATCATCTATGGTCGATACGAAAGTTTTACTCGAAGTGGAATTCTCCGAAATTCGAAAAGAAAAAAAAAGAAGTGCATTGAATGACTCGTTTTCACCATAATGACAGATAAAGACCTTGCGAAATTGAATGCACTGGTCCCCAAACATAATCAAATGATGTACTCCACAAATCCAGGACTAGGAGGTTCATTGCACTCGGCCAGTCCCCATCCGTACACCGAGTCTCACCAAATTCTTTGAACAGTGACAGCACCACAATCTTGTATAAATATCCTCTCGAAGGGTGTTTTTTCAGTGGAGAGACTTATTTCTGAATATCGAATTTCTATTAAGATAATTTTTCATTAGACTAAAATACGGTTCGGTTTTTTGACTAATGTTAATTTCACGTATTTTGACTTTACCCTGGTCATAAAAATGGAAGTCCTTGGAAGGTCGACCATGGGCATTGCAGTTGCCGATTTTCTTGATTTTATCTGGTTTACTTAAACTTTAACAATTATTTTTCATTAAAGGTTTACATGTGACCAATTTGAATGAAATCTGAACGTAAGGCAAAGTGGAATTGACCGATGACAAGATTTACAAAAAGTAAAAGAACGATGAGATTAAAAAATAGGTTAAAGATTGGGAACCAAAAGATATTATCTGGAGTACCAAATAATCACCTTCGTAAATAATTTTGTCACGTGCTTCAATTTGTCCCTTTGGAGGCAAAATATTTCATTTATTCACAAAATCAACCCTCTCTTTGATAAAAATATATTTCAGCCCACATAAATTTCCCGACAATTTCCGTCTTTGTAATATGCGTTTTCTCTCAAAATGAGATTCATAGAAGTAGTATTTCATTTAGCAGAGAATGCAGTTTACCATAATTTTTTAGCGTAAAAATACGATGAAAAAACTTGCAAAAACCACAGAAAGTTCAGTAAACAATTTATTTATTTATAAAATTACTAAATGGTGTAGAATGCATTGTAAAATGACCGGCGACTTCTCTCTCTGTGATTGAATGAGGTTTAGGTGATGGTAGTTTTTGCCGACACCCACGAGAGGTGCTAAATATTCAAAGTTGTGTGGACAAAATTGCAACTCACCCTAGACTTAAGGGAGTTAATTGCCAAAATGAAAAATTAAGGGGAATTTGTTACTTGACTAAAGTTTAGAACGGATACTCCTAAGTCTCACACGTAAGATCGTTGTTTGATTCAATCCTATGCGTTGATCCAAATGAGATCGAGATATTTTTGACAAATATCTCGACATGGGTCTATTGTATTATGGTATAATTGTCCTTCTACCATAAGCAATGTTTTGGGTTCACTATCTTGTCTATGAACGATTTAAACTGGAAATTTTTTAGCATCATTTAAATTTAAAAATTTGACAATTATAGTTGATTTATGTTCGAGCCAAGATTAACCTACTAAGAATCTACTAATCATGAACTTTCTCCTCTTGTAAAAATTGGCTTTTCAAGGGACATGATGCCGTCCAAAAATAAGATATTATACCTCAGTTCCTATCGATTGTATTTTCAATCTGTACCACCTGTATATAGGGGTTCAATGGGTCTTGATTAAGCTAGTTCAAATCGAACAGATCTACTAAAGGGTAAAGCTCTCTGAATTGTATTTTTGATATCACATCACAACTCCTTTCATATCTTGATCTGTTGTTGGCTCTTAAGGTTTCTCTCATTAATTACACTTAAGCACGAGGATTCCTTTAGTACATATAATTGTTAGTGGACAACCGTTAGATCCTTGAAGTGGTATCCCAAAACCCGCCTACCATGAACGCACCTCGGGGTTGTGGTAGCAGGCAACGTGCTGGGTGGGCACGTTATCGACTAAGTGTCGAGGTGATGGATCGCGATACACATGACTGTTCAAGCAAGGCACTGTGATGGTGCTTGATCATGAGACAGGTTCTCAGATCATGACTATGGTTGCAAGTACGAGGGAGGTGATGAAGCTCAGAGGCTACCACCCGAGTACACGCTACGGATGTTACTGAATGCCTAATCAGCGTTCGTTGGAGCATATGCGGGCCATGGTGGAGTGATCAATCAAGTCCTCAGATCACTACCTTCCTTACTAGGAGCAGAGGGAATCATGGCTTAGATCCAATCAATCCATGATTGGGGGAAGCAATCATGGATACGCCTAGAAGCCCCTTATGGAAGTCAAGCACGCCAGATATGGAAGTTAACCATGGATCAGGGGATCCAACAGGGCAAGCATATTCTGAGGAGGAGAATCAGCCCTATCTATGGAAGCCAGGTGTGCCAGATCGGGAAGCTAGCAAGGATCAGAGATCCAACTTGGCAAGAGGATTCTTAGGAGGAGATTCATCTCGGCACATATGGAAAGTCCAGATGGCGATTGGTCAACGACCTTATATAGACTTGTTGTTAGGGAAAGTCTAGATTACCTGACATATTTGCTTGTAGGGCTTCGTGTATAAATAGGCGCAGACTCTCATTTAAGTCATTCATTCAGAATTCACATCCAGACAACTGATAGCACAGAGAGACACACTGTGAGGAGAGTCTGAGTGATGAGTATGTATTGTGAGGATCGAGTGAGGAGTGCGAGGAGTGGGCACTGTGAGGCACATACTTGATCAGAGTCTGTACAGTTGGATTTTTGTAACTTGTTGTGAGATAATACAAGATTCTTTTTATCCCAACTCCTACTTGTGTTGCTTCGATTGTTTCTAGGCTTATGAGCCTCGGTTGCGTGAAGTTTGGTGGCTAGTCAACGGGTCGAGCTGTTGACGCCTAGCTAGGGGTTACCAAGGTATTCGAGTAACGCCCTTGACTCCGTGACAACAACAAGTTAGTCAGGGAGGACTGAGTGGAGAAGTGAGAGAGAACATGGAACTTTTACTTTGGATTTTTGGTCTCTACCTTTCCTTGGGATTGCTCTGAATCCTCCCATTCGTTGCAAACGGAGGTAAATCAATCCCTGTGAGGAAGCTGCCGCCAGGTCCAAGGCCGCTTCCGGTGATTGGGAACCTCCTCGAGCTTGGGTCCCCCGCCCACAGGTCCCTAACCAAGCTTGCCAGTGTCCACCCCGTCATGAGCCTGAAGCTGGGCTGCATCACCATGGTGGTCATCTCCTCGGCCTCGATGGCACGAGAGGTCCTCCAGATCCATGATGTCTCCTTCTCCGACCATGTGATTCCCGACGCCATTCCATCATGACAGGGTCGGGCTGCCTTGGGTCCCCGTCTCTCTGCTTTGGAGGAACCTCCGTCGGATTTGCAATTTGCACCTGTTTGCACCCAAGATCCTCGACTTGAACCAACACCTTCGCAGCAAAAAAATCCAGATATGACAAGGTAGAAGAATGAATTTAAATGAATCAATCAAATAAGCACAAATTATACTCAAAATATTCGTTTAATCACGACTTATTTTTTTGGCATAAAAAAATAGAATTTTTTTTTTATTTCGCTGTGTCCAGCATTGGTAACAATCTTTAACTTGTTGGTTGACACGACATGTTAACCATCATTTATGTGCCATACATCACATGACATTGAGAAATCACGAGGTTTGAGTGGCTTGGCAAATTTAAGAACAAGAAAAATAAAATAGAGGAAGAAGTGAAAAGGAAATCGGTAAATGACAAGAGGGGCGGTCCATAATCTTCAAATATTTTTTTTTCTTTTTAATTAAGAGAGGTGGAGGCCTCATCTACGGTCAACTCTGCCTTGAAGAGGTCTATTGACCGGCTGGAAAATGCAACAAATAGTAGAAGTGGTAAGATTCTAAACTGTTTTTGTATTTTCATGCAAAAATTATATTTTACGGTAAAATTGAAATTTCAAGCATAAATTCGTGAACTCGTAATTTATCCAAAATAATTTAACGGAAGAAGAGAGGTGAAATATCATCTTCTTATAGAAGATGGATACATTTTGACTTTCAGGAGCTCCTAGCTCACGTAAGTAAGTGCAGTAAGACGGGAAGTCCAATGAACATTGGTGAGGCAGGATTCACAACTACACTCAACCTGCTAGCAAACACCATCCTATCGATGGACCTAGCTGACTCCACCTCGGAGTCAACAGAGTTCAAGGAGACAGTATGTCAGATCATGGAGGAGGCAAGGAAGCCAAACTTGGCAGACTACTTCCCGGTGCCAAAGTGGTTGGACCCACAGGGTGCCAAGCGGAGGATGACATGCTATACTAGGTGGATGCTTGATATTTTCGATGGGATTGTCGAAAACAGGCCCCATGCGAGGGAAGACACCGGCTCTGATAGAAAAAATGATATGTTGGATATCCTTCTTGACCTATGTGAAAATAAAAAGGAGGGCATGGATCTGTTTCTAATGAAACACCTGTTCCTGGTCAGTCTAATTTTTTGCACGCTCAGTTTCCATCTTAAGTGATTTTCGTATTATCTTTTAACGTCTCAACAATGTCCAGGACCTGTTTGTTGCCGGGACTGATACAACTTCAACCACATTGGAGTGGGTGATGGCGGTGTTGCTTTGCAATCCTGGCAAGCTATTAAAAGTGCAGACCGAGCTCGACGAGGTGATCGGTTGGGGTAAACCTATTGAGGAATCTGATATTGCTCCATTGCCGTACTTACAGGCAACGGTGAAGGAGACCTTCCGATTGTATCCACCGGGCCCATTGCTGCTCCCTCGCATAGCCGGAGCTACTCTGGAGGTTGGTGGCTATACAATTCCGAAGGACTCACAAGTCTTGGTGAATGTCCGGGCCATAGGCAGAGACCCGGTTACATGGAATAACCCGGACGAGTTTCTTCCAGAGAGGTTCTTGGCATTGGAAATCGACGTCAAGGGACAGAACTTTGAGCTCTTGCCGTTTGGTGGAGGTCGGAGAATATGCCCCGGCCAACTGTTGGACATAAGAATGTTGCACTTGATACTCGGTTCGCTCATCAACTCCTTCGATTGGAAGCTCGAAGATGGGGTTTCTCCGACGACCTTGGACATGAGAGAGATGTCTGAGGTTACTTTGAAAAAGGTGCAACCTCTCTGATTAATGCCTTTACCAAGAAATAATCTCTAAAATGAGACATTTATGTGTTAGTATAAGTTCACTCTTCTCTCGCTTCACATAGCATAAGAATGCATTAGAAATTTTCCGTGAATTGAATTATCAAATTGAATAACTTTACAAATAAATGGAGAAAATTCTTAATTAGAAAAAAGTTTTATTATTTAGTGAGACGATTTCGTTCAAATAAGAATTAGTTACTGATTCGATTGGGTGATCGGCACCGAAATAAAGATAAGTAGGAGGAGTGCATTGAAGCGGCTGTAACAGCGAGAAGTGCCGGTGTAGCTGAGGACTGTAAGAAGCTTTGCACGCGTGGGAGGACTTCGTCACCGCTGTGGTTCGATTCGGTTGCCCATGTTAAATATAACAGTAACTTGATGTGTCCTAAGATATGTATAATTAACCGTAAGCTATTGGCAGCCCGAACCAATTGGAGGAGTAAATCTTAAATGATCCTATCTTACAATAAAGTGACAAGAAAACACAAATTAAGTTATTTTAATTAATAATAATTATGTTAATTATTCGAGTAAATTACACTTCCTGGGCACTCCAGCAAGTGAAATGGTAGTCGATCTCGATCCTCCATCATTTCAGATGAGATCGAGAAATTTTTTTAAAATTTCTCGAAACTGGCTACTAGGTTATTATTATAATAGGTTAAAAAAAGATATAATTCAAGTACTTATCTTGAATCTTGATTATAATTTTTCAAATTATCAAATAAAAATCTATTTAATTATTGATCAAATATTACTTAATATTATCATACCCGACTTCGTCTTCTCCGTTAGTTAATGCAATGGAAGTACGATGTAAGTATTGACAAAAGTTCACTCACCGGCAACACAGACTGTGAATCAGCACCAATGATTCAATTATCTTGAGATTTAAAAAAAAGAGTAAATTAACAATTTCGTCCTCGAGAGATGGGTTTGTTGTCAGTTAGGCCCCCAAGTGATTTTTTGTCTCATTTAACTCCCTCAAAGATGCATTTAACATCAGATAGGTTCCTGTTGGTATCAATTGGGCCTCTCATGGTATAAATTGGGTTCCTCATTATATCAATTAGATCCCTGATAATATATCAATTAGGTCTCTGATAATATCAATTAGGTCCCTGATGGTATCAATTAGATTTTCGAGGGATCTTCCGTTAACTTTTTCTTCAATTTTAATAGAAATACTACCAATTTCATCCCTCAGAGATGAGTTTTGTATCACTTGGATCCCTAAAAAAATTTTTTGCCACACATTATAAGAGTTGACGTGGCATTTTTATATTTTTTTAATAAAATTTATAAATAGAAAAAAATTTCAAAAAATATAGAAAAAATTTGGAAAAGTCCTAAAATTAAGAAATCATTAAAATAATAATGATTTAGAAAATAAAAATTCAAGAAAATAAAAAATGGAAAAATTATAAGAAATTTCAAAAAATTTATAAAAAATTAGAAATTCTTAATAAATTTTTAAAATATGACAAAATTACAGATATATTTAAAAATAAAAAAGACAAAATTGAAAATATATTTTTAAAATTAGAAAAAAATTCAAAAAAATATGAAAATAATTGTAAAATTCGAAAAACTTCAATAAATAAATTTTAAAAATAAGAAAAAACTTTAGAAAAATTCAATAGACCCATGAAAAAATAATAATTTTGAAATAATTTAAAAATTCTAAAAAGTTTAGATCATTTTGAAAAGTTCAAAAAACTTTGAAATTTTTTTAAAAAATTCTAAAATGATTTAAAAATGAAATATAAAATACTAGTCCAACACCTCTGCACTAATTATGAAAATTTTTTAAAAAAATTTAAAACTTCTTATGTTTCTTGTAAGTATCTCTTTATGTCACCTATGGTAGCAAAATATTGGCTCATCCCGTCTACAATATATATCTTGTACAATTTTTAGAATCTTATCTATTTTTAAATTTTATAAATTTCAAATAAAATTCTAATTTTATGAATAATTCTAAAATTTTCACAACTTTAAATTTTTTTAAATTCTGGTTATTTTATGAAAGTTTTTTTAAAAAAAGTTTTTATGCACTCCAGAATTTAATAAAATTTTTATTTACTTTTAAGTTTTCCTAATTTACAAAAAATTAGCAAAAAAATTTATATATTTTGAATGTACAGTTTTTAATTTTTATTAAATTATTGAAATTTTTTATATTTGACTTAATTCTTTTCACATTTTCCTTATTTTCTATATTTCTTTATTTTTATAAAATTTAAAAAAATCCCAAATTTTTATATCTTTCATAAATTTTTATATTTTTCACAAATTTTAAAAAATTTTCAAGCTGTCATTTTTTTATATATTTTTTAATTTTTTTTGTTTTCCTATATTTTATAATCTTTCTAATGTTATTACAATTTTTCTAAATCTTTATGAAATTTTTTCTAATTTAAAAAATTTAAGATTTTTTATTTAAAAATATTATTCACAATTTTTCTAAAAATGAGAAATTTATGAGGGACCTAGTTGATAAAAAAGAAATTACGATAGAGATTTAATTGATAGTATAATAATATCATTAGTGCGATGGCCAAATTGAAGAAAAATAAATAAAGAGAGACCTAATTGATAGTATAATCACGCCGTTAGTATTCATTTTAACGGAGGGACCTAATTGAAGCCATGAGGGATCCAGTTGAAGTCATGAGGGACCCAATTGAAGTCATGAATGACCCAATTGAAGTCATGAGGGCCTAATTGAAGTCATGAGGAACATAATTGAAGTCATGAGGGACCTAATTAATACACAAAAGGGTATAATTGATACAAAAAACCCACTCAAGGACCCAATTGATGTAAAATGCATCTCTGAGGGGGTTGAATGAGGTAAAAAATCTCTCAATGACCCAAGTGACTCCAAATCTATATCTCGATGATGAAATTGTTAATTTACTCAATCAAATTGATATCTTGAGAAACCTAATTGATATAATGAGAGATCCAGACAGCGAGTGATTTCATGGATAGGTGGGACCACCCGAAGGTGCAGAAGAACCGGCTTGACCGGTTTGACCGACCAGACGTTGGTGTCCGTTTTCAGCAAACGAGTATAGTTTTTCATGTGGAAACGGGATTCCGAGCAAGACGCATTGCTTTGCGCTGCGCTTTGGTGTTTTTTGGTCAAATTCGATCGTTTAGGTCCTCAATTTTGTGTTTTTCGTTTTTAGTGGCGTTTTCATTATTTCTATTTCTTGTGGGGCCTTTTCGTAATTTTTATGGTTTGGCGCATATGGTTTTTCTATTTATTTATGTTTTCGGCTACTGAGCCATCAGACTGATTTGATTAATAAAATTGGGGTTTTTCCTCCGTTCTTCTTTTCTTCGGTATTCGTGTGAATCAACGAGGTTCGGTCTATCCGTGACCGTTGATCCCGCTCGCCCCGCTGCGTCAGAGATCCAATCGATATTATAAAGAACCCAATTGAACTATAAAGGATCTAATTGATACTATCATTGATCCATATAATGTAAAATATATCTCTTCAAAAGTTAAATACCGTAAGGACCAAACATATCTCGCCGGATGAAATTATTAATTTACTCAAGAGTCAAAACAACTAGGTACCCAAACAACTCCGCTCAGCCGCTCCCGGAAGAAACCTAGACGCGTCCTATATAAACCTCTTCCAAAACCCTAATCTTGGTCTGAGTTTCCCGGTGGCCGTAGAAAATGTCGAAGCGAGGTCAGTTCTCTCTGATAACTCGGAGCTTCTTCTCCCCCTTCTTCCATCATTTGTCTGCTTTGTCTGAAAGTCTAAAGTCTAGATCGATGTTATTCCTCTTCCTGACGTTTATACTTCTCCTAGAGTGGTTGTGTGAACAAAGCTTTCGCTTTGAGAACGTTATTTAGTAGTATTAGGTATGGATCCCACCTTCTTATTGCAGGTTTACTTCTCAATTCCGATCGTGGTAACCTTAATTTGACAACAAATGTAGTAGACTTATGCATCATGAATCTTGAATCTTATGTTATGGCTATGGTGGTGAAATTTGTTAGAATTGCCAAGGCAGAA
>JAOYND010025742.1:0-12183 GCA_025802135.1 Lagerstroemia fauriei | reverse complement strand
AGCTAAATAGGAAATGATTTAACTAAATAAAAAAATTATTTTGATTTATATAACTTAAGCAATCGACCAAAATTGAAGAAGGAAAGAAGGGCAAATGATAAATATTTAATAAATAAATGATGCAGTAAATACATGGCAATTCTTGTATTTTGCTATTTATAAAAAAAATTAAAAAGAAAATGATAAAGTCTAGAAGGCTGCCACGTGGTGGCCATTGATGCTGCCACATGGAAGCTTCTAAAACTATTAAAACTTATAACTCTATTTTATAATAGAGTATAAATGATGTAGTAAATACATAGTAATTCTTTTATTTTGCTATTTATCATAAAAAATTAAAAAGAAAATGAAAAAGTCTAAAAGGCTGCCACGTGGAGGCCATTGATGCTGTCACATGGAAACTTCTAAGGCTATTGAAACTTATAACTCTACTTTATAATAGAGTATAGATTAGTTAAATTTATGTAAACTTTGAATATGTTTTATTATTAATTATTATTTGTCTATAAATTCTATTAATATTTTGAATATAATAAATGGATAGTTGTTACATAAAAAAATTTATCGAATTAGGAGTTTATAAATAACACTGGAATTAAACTCGGAATTAGGAAATTATTGCCAGTTGAATATACAATTAATTATGATTCCGATTTCGGATATTGTGTGATTGACACCAAAATCGAAACCTAGATCTATTATAGTCGGTTTCTTAAATTATTACCTAGATCCTACCCAATGTCATTAATATTTGCTCGAGGTAAACGCCCTCTTCACAGCAAAAGCTCCATTTCCTTGGAGTAAATATTCAGCGTGTAACCAATGGGGGTTGGTCCGAGTGGTAAGCAGCTCGGCGCCGCTTAAGGAGGTCTCGAGTTCGAGACTTCACATACGCAGACACCTCTCTTGGGAGCCTCACCCACCATTGTCAGGTGTGCGACCTAGGGCGACCAACGGATTAGTCAAGTATGGTTGGCTGAAAGATACCATCTCACCGCTGGTGGGGCCTTCTTGGATACCGTGGCTGGCGACAAAAAAAAAATTTGTTCAGCGTGTAATATAAAAAGATTTTATTATGTAAATTACCGGTTAGATCTTAACATGTGTAAATTTGACTCTTGAAAAACGTAAAAATTTTACACATGCCTAAATCTGAAATAGTTTTTAACAAAGAACTTATTATGTATTACTTACTGAATATTTCCTAGTCGATCCAATTGCCTCGTGCGGGCAGCGGCTTTGGTGGCACCTCTTAAATAGCAGGCTGCTGGCGGTCAGAGGGCCCTGATGAAATCAACATGTTAGGCCCAGCATTAACCATCAGAGAAAACTACTCAAATAAGCAGAAAAACAAAAGGTGGTTCGTTGAAGAATTTCCTCCAACAGGTAGTGAGCAGATCACAGGTAGAGGGCAATGCACAATCTTAGTCTGGACATAAAAGAAAATTCATATAAGCAAGCAAAAAAAAAAAAGAAAAATTCATAGAGAACAGTGAGATGAAAAAGAGGCCTTGCGGTACAAAATAAGAGAAAGGGAAACTCGAAACACATGAGAATCAGTTTCACATAATACAGTGCATCGATAGTTAACCTTAAAAAATGGCCTACGCCGAAGCAAAAGCTAGTTTTGCGAAACAATGGCGGGAGAGATCAAAGCAAAATGGTAGGCCAGAGGGCTTGTCCCATATACGTATACCTGTGTGGACATAGAGCACCATATATGCCTGCAGAAGAGCGGGAAGGAACAGAGATTTGGGTTTGAATGTGATTAACTGGATTACACCTAAAAATTTAAATTATCTGGTTATGGTACCTAATTTTCTTATAAAACACAGAATTATTCTCTTATATGAATGATATGGGATCTAACACACATCTCACGCACGGCTTATTAAGGGGCTTAGCACAGCTCTGATATCACCCGCCCTCAACAATTGACATTGAAATTGACGTATTATTTCCGGTCTCAGACAAGGGGGGAAAACCACCACGAGGTAGACCTTCTCTTTCCTTCCTCAACCTAACATTAGAGTTCGATTTTTCTTTCCGTACTCGATAACCTAACACGAGCCGAACATTTTTCTTCTGGTCTCGAGTTTAACAGACCACATGCCCACGGAGGATCAGATGGCTCAATAATTTTTTGGTATAGCAATTCTTCACACAACCTTTGCGAGCTTCAGATGTTCTGGACTCATTCCAGAATGACCGGCCTTTGTCGTATTAATATGTTTATTCTTCTTGAATGGAAATCGCACATAAAATTGCTCGTTCTGTCACAAAGATTGTGAGTATTTTGAGAGGAACTTCTGTGAGCCACACGAAAAGCTGCTATGATGTACATCAATGATGGGACTACAATATATGAGCGTCTGACTATAACAATTTTTTACGTAAATCCGGATCCCGTTTCATGTAATCGCCTCACAGATGTAAGCTTAGATCTGTCTCCAGTAATCTCCTCCCGGCCTAACCACTGATTTTGCCAATGGTCCACTCACAACAATACATAATTCAATAGCTTATTAAGTGTGAACATATTATTACGTGAGAGCAGATATTAAGGAGTCAATCTTATAACGGGCAAATAATAGATTGAAACGTGGTTTATAAGAGAGTAACCTATTAACTTGATTACAGAAAGAGTCAAATCTAGGATGGGTCAACTGGTCAAGATTTTCAACGCCTCGGACCTCTTCGGTTCCATCAACTTTGCTGCTCTACGGCTGATCTCTCCTCTCTTTCCATGCGTGTATATATATATATGTCTTGGGATGTTCTAACCTCCATCAACTCCAAGTTCACAGAGATCTACAGCAAGCTAACTGAAATACAATCAACCAGCAGCAGCAATCAACCTCGGATTTCCATCAATGGCTTCCTTAACATCTTTGTCTTCCTTGTTGCGCTCTGCTCCTTGCACCTGCACTTCATCTTGTTCTACATCTAACAGGACGAAAGCTGCACTCCATCTTCCCAAATTCCCCAAGGTTCAATCAAACAAGAAGCTCGTTCAAGAACTTAAACACAAGAAATGCTTACGTGGGCTCTGTACAGGGGTTGCCGAACCTGGCCGATAAAGTTGTTATCGTTGAGCCCCGTGAATCGAGCAGCGCATTGGAGCAGATGTACACGATTCTGGAGGCGGTTGCCGACCAGGTTTAGATTCACCGGAACATCGGGGAGCAGAGGAACAACTGGAACGCCCTCTTGCTCAATTCAAACAACCTGATGACTCTCACGGCTACCGCCGTGGCCGGCCTGGGAGTGGCTGCTGGAGGGGAAGCTCAGCCAGTGCTGAAGGTTTCTTCCACCCTCTTGTTCGCCCCTGCCACCGGTATGTTCCTCGACATGAACAAGATCCAGCCCTCGCAACTGGCCGAAGAACAAAGGAATGCTGTGAGGCTGTTCAAGAAGCTCGAGAGGGAGATCCGGTTGAGAGTTGCCATGCAGGCACCTACGCAAGTAGACGTGCAGGAGGTGATGAAGAGAGTGCTCGAGCTAGATCGGACCTATCCTCTCCCATTGCTCGGGGCCATGCTAGAGAAGTTCCCAAAAAAGTTCGAGCCCACCACATGGTGGCTGAAATCCAATACAAAAGCCTCAGCTGCCGAAAGCAATAGAAGGGTGAAGCATTTTCCATCAACCGGGGCCCGAGTCTACTTGGATTAGGGAGCGGGCGGTGGCGGTAGAAATGGGTGGAGGAAAGACGAGGAGGACTACCGGAGGCTTGGCAACATCGCATTGAAGACCAATAAGGTGTTGGCTATTGCAGGTCCCATGCTAACCGGCCTGGCTGCGATGGCTTCTGCCATCAATGGCTCTCCGCAGGTGCTACAGCTGTGGCAGTCGCCGCTGACTCGTTAGCGGCAGCAGTGAACACGTTCGAGCATGGTGGCCAGGTGCGGATGGTGGTGGAGATGTACCGGAACCGCGCGGGATTCTTCAGGCTGTTGGAGGAGTCAATAGAGACGACGTTGGAGGAGAGGGATGTGGAGAAGAGAGAGAACATGGAGCAGTTTGAGATGAGAGTGGCCCTTAAGCTCGGCAGGAGCCTCTCACAGCTCAGAGACTTGGCCAGGAAATCCATTTACTCCGGCATTGAAGGGGCCGAGATTGATGAATTCGGAAGCAAACTCTTTTGAATGATGAGTCTTTTTTGTATAGTTAGAGCCTTCTTAACCAGTTCATTCACTGATTCTTTCAAGTTTCAACACCAATTGTTACATATATGATGTAAGCCAAGAGGAAAACTACATAAGAGGCATCATAATTCGAATAAAACTCATTCTTTTGTTAATTACTGTTATCTATATGACCTAATGAATTTTGAGATTACTTTTTTTTGTTGCTTGCCAAGAATGAGAAGATGTGAAATCCGAAAATGGCAAATAAGAACTATGAACATATTAGCTTGAAATTAATATCAAATAGTTGCAAACTCGATCATCAACTCTCTTTAGGTGGGGTTTAGCTGGTTCTCCTAAACACTAAGATTCGAACTTGGTGAGCTAATTTCAGCCATCATGGTGTTAACTGTTAAGTAAGATATTTACCTCTAGCAGATGTGAAATATCCGTGTGGCCCATAAGAGATTGAGCACATGTCCAACGCCCCAAAACTTAAACTCATAAGTTTCAATTCTCTTATAATTGAGGATCGTTTCTATTTATTATCTGATATGGTCTCAACATACCCGCCCTCACGTGACAACGTGTTCACACTTGACATGTGCATTTAAACACTCGCCCTCAACAACTAACCTTGAGCCGGATATTTTTCTTTCGTACTCGGGTAAGGAAGACAATTGACCATGATACGGGCTTTCTCTTTCGTCCTCAGGCTGGTCTCGAACCAGATATTTTTCTTCCAGTCTTGAACTTACAGGCCACGAGCTTCGCACTTGGGTCTGGTTTTGTGTGAGTTTATGTGAAAACTTGCTATGATATCATGTAAAATATCCATTGGGCCTATAAGAGGCTAGACTTATGTTCAACCCAAAATTTTAAGTTGAGAAGTGGTGGTACCCAATTCTCTTATAAACTAGGATCATTTCTATTCATTGTCCGATGTAGAATTCAATTTTAACACTAGATCTCATGATTTTAGATTAGTCAATTGATGAGTATCAACATATGCAATTACAGAATTTTCTCATGTATTTACATATATTTTTACTATTTCTAATAACATAAAAGGAAACAATGAGATAGGTGTGAGAATCTTCTTGTAACTAATGTAAGCACGGCTCCCAGCTGCTTATAAATAGAGAGTTGAGGGTATGTGCTGAAGGTTAAGCAGAAATGAAAATCTCTGAGCATGCCTTCTCTCTATTTTTCCTTCTTTTGTTCGTCTTTCTTTATGCTATGTTTTTTGCTCTTTTCAACTCTGCTCTGTTCTGTTTGTCGTAAAATGGTATCACAGCATTAGTTGTCTCCACCATTCACTCTAATTCATAGAATGGCTCGAGGAAATAAGAGCAACTCCTTGAATCAAAATAACAACAATCCCTTTCAGACCCTCAATCCTTCAAATGAATTGTTAGCTTCAACAGACAACATCCATAGCCCCTACTTTCTGCATATTGGGAATCATCTGGGTCTCATTCTTGTCACACACAGTTTAGTTTGTCCGAATGATAATACCTAGAACCGTTCGATTCACATGGCTTTGAATGCCAAGAATAAACTGGGTTTCGCCGATGGAAGTCTCAATCATCCTGCAGCAGAGTATCCCATGGCCAGCATCTGGTCGCGATGCAATTCCATGGTAATTTCATGTATACTTATTGTTGTTTCTAAAGAAATAGTAGATAGTCTTCTGTATATGGACACAACAAAAGCTGTTGGATAGATCATCGAGATTGTTTTTGCCAAAGCAATGCTCCACAAATCTTCTAGATCAAGCAGCAGTTGAGTAATCTAACGTAGGGTAGATGTTAATACCTATTTCACTATATTGAAGATCCTGCAAGACGAGCTTAGGAATTATCAACTTGTTCCAATATGTGATTGTGGGGAATGAAGGCATGGCTTGACTACCAGTAGCAAGATAATCTGATATAGTTTCTCATGGGCTTAAATGGATCATACTCAGGGGTAAGAGCTCAAATTCTTGTATTGGATTCTCCACCTACTTTTTCGAAGGTATTCGATCTAATAATTCAAGAAGAAAGACAATGGATAATTGGTCTGGGCTCGCCATCTCCAGCTGATTCCCTCGCATTTACTGCTACGTCTTCGTCATTAGCTTAATCTCTAGTAGGGTTAGCTGCTGCTTCAATTACGATAAGCAAGTGAAGAAGAGAAAGACCTGTTTACATACAATTATGTGTTAACTGGTCACAGAGTGGATCGGTGCTATAAGTTTATTGGGTTTCCACCAGATTACCAGCCTAGACCCAAGGGGTCATATTCAGCCCAATCAAATTTAGGCCAGGGCTCTCTTCATACCAAAAGTCGTATGACGAAGGACAACAGTAAAGTTCTATATCCGGCATCTGCTAAACAAAAAGCAGTGAGAATGTCTACTGATTCACTTATTGCGAAGTATATGTAGCAAGTCATAGCATCTCTGAGCTCTCAACTCCATAGCCATTTGCACGATTCACCTAAAGGCACGATAGCATCCATCACTAAGCTAGCTGTTTCCCATGTTTATGGCAAAATCCTCCCATTCTCCACTTCTTATCCCCTTGTTCCCAAAGATATGGGTCATTGACACTGGTGCAACTCATCACTTTTGTTATCGATCCACCCTGTTTTTGAGTTTTGGACATACTAAAAATACTTTAGTCACACTTCTTGATGGAAAAATGATATAAGTTGAGAGGATTGGCAATGTGAAGATATCCGAGTATCTTGTTTTACACAAAGTCCTCTACATCCCGGACTTTACTTTCAACCTTCTCAGTGTGAACTTACTCACCACAAGCCATAATTGTTCAGTCATTTTTCTTACCAATTCATGTGTCATTCAGGACTTGGCTTGGGACTTGAAGATTGGGAAGGATAGAATATGTCACGATCTCTGTTTTCTTGAGCTTATCACACCAGTCTGCAATGTTATTCTTTCCTTTGCTATGCTGTCAAAAATTGATATCTGACATTATAGACTTGGATATAGCTCAAATGTAAAACTACATATCTTACATAATGAATTAAAGCTTTCTTGTCCTTCTAGGAATACCTTGTTTCATTGTGCAATGTCACCTAGTCAAACGAAGGCACTTGCCATTTATTCCATATAATAACAGATAGCCCCATCCTTTTAATCTAGAACAAATTGATATTTGGGGACCCTTCCATGTCCCAACTGTGGAAGGATAGAAGTACTTCCTTACTATTGTAGATGACCACTCACGAGGCACATTGGTTTACTTATTAAAATCAAAATCAAATGTTTCAACCATCTTTCCCAGCTTTGATACATTTACTAAAACTTAGTGCAAAACTCCCATCAAGGTAGTAAGATCTGATAATGCCCCTGAATTAGACTTTCAAGTATTTTTTCAATCAAAGGGATTATGGCTTTTCATTCCTATGTAGGGGCACCACAACAGAATTTTGTGGTTGAAAGGAAACACCAACATATCCTCAATGGCTCAAGCTCTCCTTTTCCAATCTCATGTGCCCCTTACTCACAAGAAACCTTCATATGATCATCTGAGAGCTTTTGGATGTTTCTGTTACACTTCTACTTCAGGAACCCATCGCAGTAAATTTGCTCCTCCAGCTAAGGCCGATGTTATGATGGGTTATCCCACTGGATATTAGGATGCAAGTTGTTGGACGTACAAGGTCATAAAGTCTATATCTCTCGACATGTCACATTCCATGAGACTATTTTTCCTTTTGTGCATTCATAACTTAGTAAGGATAAGAAAAATTTCTTTTCAAATAGAGTTCTCCCAGACCTGCGTCTGGTGTCATAGAATCATGCACAGCTAACACTGTCAAAATACCAATGTCTTCTACTTCATCTGCTCGACCACAAAGAACACACAAAGCTCCTACTTATTTGGTTGATTATCACTGCTACCTTGTAGCATCTTCTTTATTCCTCAATCCTTCTTGCTATATAAAATATCCCATCTCTCAATTCTTATGTTATGACAAATTTTTTGAAAGTCATAAAAATTTCAATTTATCCATTTCTTCTAATATTGAACCTCGGTGTTATTCATAAACTGTTTAGGCTATGGAGCTGGAAGCTTTGAAGGCCAATCACACGTGGTTCATTATTTCTTTGCCTGAAGACAAGTATCCTGTTGGATGTAGATGGGTGTATGAAATAAAATTTTGTGTTGATGGAACAATAGAAAGATGCAAGGCCAGGTTGGTCACAAAGGGTTACACAGTATGAGGGAGTTGATTATTTTGATACATTCTCACCAATGGCAAAATTAGCAAATGCTAAAATCATTATGTCACTTGCAACTATCAAAGGATGGTGTTTAAACCAGTTAGATGTGGCAAATGCCTTCTTACATGGAGATTTATCAGAAGAGGCATACATGACTCTACCACCAGGATGTACTACAAGTCGAGGGAAGAAATTACCAATCAATGCAGTTTGCAGACTACACAAATCTATATATGATCTCAAGCAAGTCTCGAGAGAATGGTTCCAAAAGTTTTCAGAGGCAATTATGCTAGAAGGGCTCTAGCAATCTCAATCATCCTACTCTTTGTTTATAAAGAACTAAGAAAATTCTATTATGGCATTGCTAGTTTATGTTGATGACACAATCATAGCCAGCAATGATAATCAAGATGTGATTGAGTTGAAGACATCATTGAGTGACAAGTTTAAGATGAAACACTTGGGTCATCTTAAGTATTTCCCGGGCTTGGAAGTAGCTCGGAACTCCACAGGAATCTCTGTGTATCAAAGAAAGTATGCACTCTAGCTTCTTACTGAAATAGGACTTTTGGCTTGTAAGCCTCTCTCGATTACTATGAAGCCAAACCTAAAATTATCCTAGACAGATGGTGAAGAATTAGAGGATCCTACAAGCTATAGAAGATTGGTTGGTTGATTGATCTACTTGACCATCATGAGACGAGATTTGAATTATTGTGTTAATAGGCTTCGTCAATTCTTGGCAGTACTCAGTACCTTACACATGAGTGCTACTATTCGTGTACTACAATATATCAAGAAAGTCCAAGTCAAGGTTTGTTCTTCCCTACAGATTCATCACTGCAACCCAGAGCACTCGTAGATGCAAATTGGGCTTCGTGTATTGACACTAGGAGATCGGTGTCTGGATTTTGTATTTGCTTAGGTTCTTCATTAATTTCATGGAAATCTAAGAAGCAAAAGTGGTATCTTGCTACTCTGCAGAGGCAGAGTATCGATCTATGGCCAATGTGGCATGCGAAATCACTTGGATTCTCGAGATATTAAAGGATCTAAAAATCAAACACTAGCTCGCCTATATTGTGATAATTAAGTTGCAATCCACATAGCAGCTAATCTAGTTTACCATGAAAAAACATAACATATTGAATTGGATTATCACTTTATTAGAAGAAGATTTAAAATTGGAATAGTGAAAATAATGCATGTATATGTTAGACCCTCAAAATGTCTAGGTTACTTGTATTGAGTGGCAAGGCAGGAAATTATTCATTTAGGGTATTTTATTTTATTTCCTAAGTTGTTAAAGTCTATTTCCTATTCTGATGGGTCGGTTTCTTGTATTTAATTGTGAGTTGCAGACTGTCTATTGTATGAGTGGAATCAGTGAGTTTATTTATCTTGTCATTATTTCTATCCTTCATTGTCTTCATTTGGGAGAGTCCAGCTGCTTCTCGAATAGCAGCCACCATTATTTCCATTTTAATAAAGAACGAGGTTGGGTCCTATCAAATTGGTATCGGAGCTTCTCCTTCCTCGGACCTGTGAAACTATGGCAGAAACCAGAGTTGCATGTTCCTCAGATGATGGAAGATCGCGTCGGTAATTTTAGGTATTTTCAAGAGTAGTTCAATAATCTCATAATATATGACATGCAAGTTCAAGAGGATATTGTGGACCTCAAGGAACGATCTTGAACAGGTACACTCCAAGAGTATCTTGAACCATTTCGATCATTGCTAAATGATGGGTAGGTTGATGAGGAGGTTGCCATTAGTCTATTTTTGGGTGGTTCAAGTGTGGAAATTTGAAAATCAGTGAGGATTTTCAGACCTACGACCTTGAATGCGGCAAATCTGCTAGCCAAGTTACAAGAATTTGTTAATTTTGCTCCCAGCAATGCTTCTGTTACTGTTATCATTGATAAGAAATATCAAGAACGTGCTGATAGCGTTCTCGAATCTGAATGCCAGAAAGAAAAGCAACCAGTGAAGGTAACTTCAGGAATACACTTGTATTTACCTTCTTTGAGCGATGACCAACCACAAAAGACTGCCATAATTTGTGAGGAAGAAGGCATCTCGAATGTGTGTGAAAACGCAGTTGTTAAGGATCTCTTGCCAATTGATGTTATTGAAAAGAGGGGTGAGAATTCTGTCAAGGAGTCGACACATCTGCAGGGGTTGAAAGAGGTTGATACTGAAATTGAAGTAGCTATTACAACTAATGCAAATAAGTTTTTTTTTTCAATAGACGACCATCCGCTCAAGAATATAATTGATCGAGGAATTATTGAGCACGCCAATGCACTTTTGTTTCTTTACAAACTTCGTTATCGATTTTCAGATTGAAACCTTGAGGACAGGGTGTCTCGTTGGGTGGGGAGTAATGTTAGACACTCAAAATGTCTAGGTTAGTTGTATTGAGTGGCAAGGCAGGAAATTATTCATTTAGGGTATTTTATATTATTTCCTAAGTTGTTTGTCTATTTCCTATTCTGATTGGTGGGTCTCTTGTATTTAATTGTGAGTTGCAGACCGTCTATCGTATGAGTGGAATCAGTGAGTTTATTTATCTTATCGTTATTTCTATCCTTCATTGTCTTCTTTTGGGAGAGTCTGGCTGCCTCTCGAACAGCAGCCATCGTTATTTCCATTTTAATAAAGAACGAGGTTCGGGTCCTATCAGTGTCCTCGAAGAATCAGCTAGCAGACATTTTGACCAAGCCACTCCATCCTGGTGCCTTTCATTGGATGTTGAGCAAGATGGGTGTTCATAATTTAAATCTCCCATCTTGAGGTGGAGCATCAGCATATTCAATTACAGAATTTTCTCGTGAATTTACATATATTTTTTCTATTTCTATTAACATAAAAGAAAGCAATGAGAGATGCGGGAGAATCTTTTTGTAACCAATGTAAGCATGGCTCCCAGTTGCTTATAAATAGAGACTGGGGGTATGTGCTGAAGGTTAAGCATAAATGAAAATGCTCTGAGCATGTCTTCTCTCTATTTTTCCTTCTTCTACTCGTCTTTCCTTATGCTCTATTTTCTGCTCTTTTCTCCTTTGCTCTGTTTTGTTTGTCATAAAAATGAGTAACTAGTAGATATGATAAATTTTATTGGTCCATATGCGTAGCGGATGGCGCTTTGAGCATAGCAGGTGCCTTATGCTGATCAGGGTACTTTGAGGACGAGAAGAAACCTTACAATAATGGAGCTAGGTGTTAGCTATCCAGACCGCAAGAGGACGGGTCGCAAGTAGTAAAACCCGGTGAGTGGGTATCGTTCCCACGAGGACTAAAGCCTACCAAGCACAAACTTATAAGACATGTACCAAGCCAAACCGCACAATATTTGAGAAAATTACAACAAAGAGTAGAAACGAAGTAAAGATGGAACTTTATAGAAATTGGAAATAACTTTATGTAAACTCAACAAAGAAACGATTCTAGGAGATCGGTTTCACTTAGGCCTATTTCAATCCTCTTGAACTTAACTTACCGGATCAAGTGATGTGTCCTTTCTTTCCTATCCACGGGTTCTAAAGTCACCTAATCTGACTCTCGCCGTAACTAGGATATATCCCTAGGATGATTCTAACCCATTCTATCTCTAGGTAGTTAGGATTAAGGACCAAAGGTCGTGTTCGTAACCGTGTTGGGATTCCGAGGGTGATGGCTACCTCTCGGGCCTTCTTAAATGTCTCTTCTATTCTTAGAATCGCTAATCTACCTCTCGATATGATTATTCCTAGGCTATGTTTACTTAGGCTACGGGATTCTCACTCTCGTGGCTCCTCACCGTTCCTTAGATCGA
>JAOYND010025642.1:0-12183 GCA_025802135.1 Lagerstroemia fauriei | reverse complement strand
CATACTGTTGAACCTTCAGGTGATTTCTACTAATTTTATACCATTTTTATAATTTCTAAAGTTAATAGTATCTAAGAGAACGTTTGCTAGGATGTAATGGAATAGAAAGGAATGAAATGGAAAGGATTGATCAAAACCATTCTCTTGGTCGGTATCAATTTAAGTACTAAGTAGTGGAATGAAGGAGAAAGTCTTGTGTATAAAGTTAAAAATCAGTTTTACCAATTATACCATTTATAATTATACGACAGGTTATGACGAGACCTATAGACGGGTCTTGATACAATTAAAGTTTATGCCATACATTTATTAAATATTTATCTGGCCGAAATATGTTCCGATTCCATTTAGTTCCATACTACCAAACGGAATCTAAGTTAAAAATGAACTTGAAGATGTACTAGAGGTAAGAAACCTAAAAGATGATTGCTAATAATTTTACACAATTTCGAGACTAAGAACGGCTAAAATTCACGAACCATTGACCGATCCGATCTGATTCATTAAAGCTTAATGATCAATTTCGGACAATTTTGCTAAGAATCTCATCCAGGGTCGATGGATTGAACCCTGTGGCATCGTACTTATTCGAGAAAATTCATAAGAAAATAAGGCTATCACAAACAGCATTTTGTCGGTGCTGAACGAACAAAAGATACAAATAGAAGTCGGCAGGCAATTGTGGAGAATAAGAAGCCTTCCTTCCATTGGTCAATCGAGCTTTTCGGTTTTATGAACTTTTTGACTGATCGAAACCACTCGGAGACGAAATCTTTTGACCTATCAGACTCGACAACACCACAGCCCCGTCGAGTTTCCTTTTTATTCCGTAAGTAAAAGAACCAACTTATTGATTAAATTAATGTACAATCGGGATGGATTTAAACATGTAAATAAATTTTAGTATGTCTATATTTCTTACAAATTATCTTATTTTACACCCTGAAATTCATTCTTTAACTCTATATTGAATTTTGTCCCCTGGTTAAAATTTCCAGATCTGTCGTTCCTGTGTAGCATTGTAAACAGTTTGCCCGACCCAACTTTCGAGATCACTCCCTCGAACCGACCTATACCGACCGGATCTAAGATGACCATTGACTACCTCGGACCAGGGTAATTAATACAATGGATGACACCATTCTCTGACTGATAATCGAATGTCTTCTTTCAAATGTTAATGCCGTGCGAACAAAACGTTTATGGCCCTAGCCGCAGTTCCTGATGGCCTTGGTAGTCCACTTTCCTTTTTGTGACGAAAATCAACGTGTCGCCACACCCATGTGCGGGGGCGCGTGAGGCGATCGTGCGTCGTATAATGTAGTTATGAAGGTTATCCCATACCAAAATTCTTCTTATATATATAAACTTTCACAATTCTCTTTACTTTCTCCAATACATAATTAACTTTTCCACCCTATATGAGATCATATATCAAGAATGGGGTTTCCTTTAAATCTACATTTCGCATAAATGAATTTTACCGACCATCCACTTTCTTACAAATTTATGAGAAATATATAATATATTTATTTTATTTTTCTAAAAATTGTACTGTTGGTCCTGTCGGTTGCACTTAGTTCCGCGATATCTAACCTCCTTTGAAAAATTCAGTGAAAGTGTGGGTTGTTAAGTCGCTTTCATGCCAAGGCAGACGACAAGATCAGGTATATAGTCAGACATTATTTTCCAATTTCCACCTACAGAGGATAATCAATTTTCTATTCTTATCACTGCAATATGGACAAGACAACATAATGACTTAAGGGATAGAGATCGAAATGCATTGAATCGAACTAAAGAAAACTTCACTCAGATATAGTGATCCTAGCAACATTTTCAAAGAGCATATTGTGACTCAGAAGGGATTTACAAAAATTACAGTCTCCTAGGGGGTTTGTGAAATTTCACCGTACGTATAAAAGATTGGAATGATATTCACCTACAAGTTTAAACTTATAGGTGGTGATGTCTCAATTCCAACACTTTCACATAACATTGTTTTCGAATGCACATGTCATCTAAATACCCTCTCTCAACAATTGACCTTGAACATGATATTTTTCTTTCATACTCAGGTGAGAAGGGTACATATAATCACGAGACAAAACTTTTCTTCCATTATATTGGGACAAAATGTCAGCTTCATTCTCTCTAAAAGGTCCTTCAATAAGTTAATATAGAGGTACTCTTACCCTTAGTTGTGCCAAAGTGTAATATTGTATCTGCAACACAAGACCCATCTATACCTCGAGAGAGTATTGTGTGTAACAGGTATATAACGTGACAGTGTTGATGTGATGTCACAAACCAATAAATCAAGTTATTTTAAGATTTTTTTTTAAAATCCTAAAACTAAAAAAATAACCTTAAAAATAATTGAATTCTATTGATTTGTGACACCACTTCAGCACTGTTACATGGTATACCCGTTACATAGAAGAGTTTCTCCTATAGCTCATAGAGCAGGGTTGACATTCAGTGTGTAATATGCAATGAATCTGTTGTAAAACTCTTTCAAATCTTAACACGTATAAAACTTTTATATTTTTTGAAGGCCAACTTTGCATATTTCAAGTTCCGAATGGTGATTTATGCAATGAACTTTTTATGTATTTACACACTAAATATTTACTCTGATAATGTGTAACACGTTATCATTAAATGTTACACCACATTTTGTCCATTCATTAATAATATTCATTTTTTAAACACGATTTTATGTGTCAAACATTTATTAGTTAAATTCACCACGTCATTCATAAGTTAAGTTTTTGCAAAGCCCTCCCAGTACTGCATCCTAGGGTGCAGCCGAAGTGGTGAGGGGTTCCTGGTGATCCGCTCCGCTGGAGCGTAGGTCTCAGGTTCGACGCCTACCCCGTGAAGCTTAAATCGAGGAGGGCCATAGGATGCACCACCCTCCCTGGTGACCGGCTCTACTGGAGCTGTTGATCTCGGGCAATGGCTGGAGGGGGCCACGAGGACTAATCTGGCCGCAAGGCTGAGAAACCCCGTTTCCAAAAAAAAACCTCCCAGTACTTATAACTTACGATCCATTACTTTTGCAATGTTTTGTCTTCCCCACCCATTGAAAGAGTAACTGTTTCCTAATGGATCCTCTTATGACCTTTAGAAGAGTCCTTAAAAAAACCACGATTTAAATAGTTAATTACTTTTTTCAGTCTATACCACTGGTATTTAGAAATATAACGAGTTCTTTTCCAAGGTGAATTCTCCCCGCTTACAAGACTTAAACCTGAGACATTACTAAAGAGAAAGATGCGTCCTACCACTTCAACTAATCTGCTTTGATAAATAGTTAATTACTTTATTAATTCTTTGACGAATTAAAGTACACTGCATTATTTCGGGAATAGAATCTAAAATTGAGTTAATTAGCATCACTTTCCTTGCTCTAGATGATAGTAACAAAGATGCTTTGTAGCCGAATAATTTTTCTTCTGTTGGAGGAATATAATAAAATGATATGATCTCGACGGTACAGTTATAAAGTGGACTATAGAAACTTCACGACTCACAGTCGCGCTACAACCTACATAAAATAACATAATAAAATCAAACTATAGAATTATAAAAGTTACTGAATATTGAGGTCTTGGCAGTCACAAACTTCTTAAAACTAATTCATACTCATCTCGACTCAGTGCTGAGAAAGCTTGGACGTCAGTCTCGATATAACGACAGATGAAGTTGAATCAGCACCGAACTTTGACTCCTCAAGTAAACTGAACAAATGCAGGTAACGGCACGAAAATAATGCAGATACACTGACAAGAGGAAGAGAAAATGTTGTGGAAATGTTGTGCAACTGTGTGTCCAAAGCCTTCATACTTTGGCCTTATATATAGTGAAGGTGGGACCTGCAAGCATAAATGACACTTCAATACTTGAACCGGCCAAATTAAGTTTTGAATAGGCCAATAAATGGCATGAATCAGCAGCTTCAAACACTTAAACACCCTTTAATGCCCTATAATGCCTGGCTTAAATATTAATTTAAACAGTAACAGCCCTGACTTAAATGCTAATTTTAACTATTGTAGCCAAAGATAGTCCTGAGTGTCAAAATTCGGCCTTGCGCAAGGCCACACATTGGAACAAACATTCGGTGCATCTGCTACCTGTGCGCAACTAAATCGGCCTTCGACTGCACCCCTTATGCAGACGGGCGAGGCGGTCACGAGTTGTATAAAATGGCCCAAAAAGCCTACTACATACAAGAGTACACTTCTCTTATAAAACTTTGAACTTCTCTTCCCTCTTCCATGTAGGATAGAACTCTTCCCATTCACGTATAATTTTTCCAACATTTTGAGCCCATCAACAATGAAATCAAAGAAGCCCTTACAAAAGACATATCAAGAGGGAAAACCTAAATCTCTTCCAGTTTGATCAATTTCCATAATATTCAATAGAGAACATGCTCGGATTCCATCCCTACCATCGATGTTTCAAGGGAAAGATTATTCATGATTTGTCAAAGTTGTTCTCGAACTTGAAATACTACAAGAAGCTTTCCAGTACAAATTTGATAGCTCCAATCTTTCATTATCCACCTGACTGAGAAATATGATATCATCATCAAAAACCAAGTATAACAAGATTAAAGCACTTCTTCTTACAGAAATTAGTTCTTTCAATTAACCCAACAAGTTTCAAACTCAATGGGTAAACTAAAGACTTCCATGCACATGAGAAATATATATGAGGATATGGGGTCCCCTTACCCAATTCTCCATGAAGGTGAAAAAAGAAAGTACCTTGCCACGATTGAACAATAAATTAACCTTGGAGGAAGAAATTACATTTCACAACCAACCTTGAAGAATTTTCGAAGAAACCAAACAAGTTAAAGACATTACACACAAAACCCCATTCACTATCTAAAAGAAAAGATCTATTATATTCTTCTATTTTATTGTGTTGAAATTTATGGTTGCCACTAGTGCAAATCCAATCATTGGTAACAAATGGTTATCCATTATACAAGGGAAATCCTATTTTCGAAGTCGAAATCTTATGTATCTACTCTTGTAAACTCGATGAATTTAGTAGATCTTTTTAGGACCGAGTGACTATAGATCGAACTTATGCAATTTTTTATAGTGCGATGGTTGGCTGTTCATAGAGTAGTTGTACCTACCGTTTCTTTTCTAGGGTCAATATCAACAATACAGTTCATCCAATGATAAAACTAATACAAATTATAGAGTTACGACACAATCAAAACCGAAAGAATAAAATGTTGAATTGAATTGTAACTGAATCTATTGGAGGTTATTACTCATTTTTGTACTTGTTGTTTTATTTTCCAATTATTTCTTCAATTAAGTAGGAGAAGAAAAAAGAATAGTAAAATACTAAATAATAGTAAGAATTATCTTATCCCATTAGGAAGGATCACATCATGCCTATCATAAGCTTTCTCAAGGTCTAATATCAATATAATGATTCCCTTTATGCCATTCTTTTTTCACAAGACTTCTCAAAGAAGAGCCTCATTATCCACTAACCTACAATTGGAGATGAAACTTGACAAGAACGGGTAGATAAACCTATCCAAGAATGATCGTAATAGTTATACTAAAATGGCCCATGTGACAAAAGTTAATTGTTCTGAATGTTGAGCATTTCGAAGATGCAGCCATTAAGATATTAGCGAAATAATGTCATTGCCACCTTCCAAAAAATCTGCCCCCGAGATTTTTTTTTAATAAAATCCTACTAGGTTCCAATTCTTCTAAAAGAAGACTATGGTAAGTCATTTGGATTTGGAGCTTTACAAGGTTTCATACTCTTCAATGCCAAGAAAGTTTCCATATAATTGACATGACCTTAAGAATCTTAGCAAAATCAGATTTTAAATCTCTAGAAAACCCTAGGGAAAGTAAGAGGTATAGGGGAAACTATTATAATCAATGCATTAAGTCCCATGACTCTTGGGTTCAATTTTACCACATCATCCGTGAACTCCACTAATTAATGTTTAACATATTATCATTAAGTGTCCATCATCTTTTTTTATTTATCAATAATATTTATTTTTAAAAATAATTTAAAATATTTACCTACGTGTCAAACATTCATCTGCTAAGTTCATAATGTCGTCATTTGTGAGCTCGGCTCACCTAAGAATTTCTCTCCCTTATCCCCCTCTTCTTTCTACCTTTTTAGGTTTATCTGCCTCCTTTATACACCAAAGACTAACGAGTATAGAAACATAAAAAGGTTGAGGATTCCCTTGCTCCCTCAAGTATCTAATATATTCTGGCTGAATAGTTCTCCAATATTTGATCTAACAAGGTGAAGTGAAAAATATTTGTCTCAATATTATTCCATGAAGGTAGACAAACATATATACACGTATATGTCAATCAAGAAAGCCAAAGAATTAAGAAAGTAAATATTCTAAATAACTAGCTATCCTATTATACAAGATTATACAAGAGCATACCAAATATACACCAAACATTCTAAAGTGATAATATACAATGTATCTAGTCTAAGAGGCCCCCTCAAGATGGTGCGCTGGAAGAGACACCAATCTTGAGAGAAATGTCCCAAAGCCGATAATGGGATAGCGGTTTGGTGAGCGCATCTGCTAGTAGATCTGCAGACAAAACATGAGAGACTCGAAGGCTACCAATTTGCACTAATTCACGAACAAAATGATAGTTAAGAGCAATATGCTTAATGCGAGAATGAAAGACCGGGTTCGCACATAATTCTTTGCACCAATATTGAACTAGAATTAGTCGGTGGTGAGTTAATTGAGACACCAAGTTCTTCAAGTAGATAGCGTCCCCACTGAAGTTCTGCGGCGGCGGAAGCAATGGCCCTATATACTGCTTCCATGGAGGAGCAGGCAACCGAACGTTGCTTCTTTGAACTCCAAGAAACAGGATTAGGACCAAGAAAAATGATATAGGTACATGTAGAGATACGATCATTAGAATCACCTGCCCAATCCGCATCACAAAAGGCATGAAGTGACAATGAACTGTGCCGCTGCAATCGAATTCCATAGGAACGTGTACCATTGAGATATCGAAGGAGGCTCTTAACAGCACCCCAGTGATGAGTCATCGGAGCATGCATGAACTAGGATAGCTTGTTGACAGTAAAGGCAATGTCAGGACAACTGATGAAAAGATACTGCAAGCTGCCAACAGTTTGACGATAAAGTGTCACATCTGCAGGAGGAGATCCATCATAAAGTTGTAATCGATGTGGCCAATGGTGTCTGTATAGGTTTAGAATTTACCATGTTGTGCTTGGCAAGGATATCCATGAGATATTTCTGTTGAGTCATGCGTAGGCCCCCTGGACAAGAAGCGACCTCAACACCTAAGAAATATGACAGAGTACCCAAATCCTTGATCAAAAAATGAGAACCCAATTGAGAGATAAAACTCTCGACAACCACATCATCACTCCCTGTCAGGATCAGATCATCAACATACACCAGAAGATACATAATAGTCTCCCCACGACGGTAAATGAATAATGAAGGATCAGACTTGGAATTTGTAAAGCCAACCTCAAGAAGAAATGTCGCAATTCATTATACCAAGCCCGTGGAGCCTGTTTAAGACCATAGATGGCTTTGTTTCGCTTACAGATGTAGGTGGCAAGATTGAGATCCACAAATCCTGGTGGTTGAGTCATATAAACAATTTCATCTAGTTGACCTTGAAGGAAGGCATTATTAACATCCATCTAACGGAGAGACCAGCCTCGAGAAACAACTATGGAGAGAAGAACACAAACTGTGGTGGGTTTAGCCACTGGACTAAAAGTGTCATGGTAGTCAAGCGCTGGTCGTTAAATCCCTTAGCCACAAGTCGAGCCTTGTAGCTATCTATAGTGTCGTCTAGCTTTCGTTTGATGCGGGAAACCCACTTACAACCAACTATGCTCTAAGACTCAACAGGTGGTACCAAGTCCCAGGTGCCATTGCGAAGAAGAGCATCGAATTCATCGGACATAACTGCGTGCCAACATGGGTCTTTTGAGAGCCTGTATGTGAGAGGTAGGCTCAGACGTGTCCAATGAGGTGGCAATGGTGAGGCTATACTTCGGGTTCAATTTAGAGATATTGTTCTTGGAGCAGGTGACCATCGGGTGAATTGAAATTGAAGATGGCTGAGCAGGTAAGTCAGTATGGGGGTGAGGAGTGGTGGATGGGATGTGAGGACAATGTGGGATACTAGGTTGGATAGATGTAGCAGAAGATGGAGGAGAAAGAATTGGCAAAAGATGACCTGACACGAAGGCTTCATCGACCACTTCAGAAGGCCCTTATCTGATGATCCATTGCGAGGAGCAACACCAACACTATCCAAAGAGGATGACTGAAAAAGAAACTCAAACTCAATAAACACAATATGACGAGAGACGTATATTTTTAAGAGGATAGGTCATAACACAAATAAGTACTTTGAGGAAGTGAATAATCAAGAAATACACAGCGACGAGAACGTCACTCCAATTTGTGAGATGTGTAAGGACGCAACCAAGGATAGCAAAGACACCCGAACACCCGAAGTTTGAGGAAATTAGGAGGAGTTTGAAAAAGACACTCGAATGATGATTGCATGGATAGATTTTGTTTGGGCATATGTTTATTGAGATAGACAACAGTAGCAAATGCAAAGGGACAAAATGAGGGGGAATGGACACTTGATGAAGTAGCGTCAAACTGGTTTCAACAATGTGGCGATGTCTGCGTTCTGAGAAACTATTATGTTCAGGTGTGTGAGAGTGAGAGATGCCATGAGTCACCATAAAGTCTTTGAGAGCTGTGTATTCCCCTCCATTATCTATATACAATGTGACTATAGGTCGATTGAAACGCTTTTCCACAAGTGATTTGAAACATTTAAACATAGCCAGAACATCAGATTTATGTTTGAGTTGATAAAACCATATGTATCTGGTATAATGATAAACAAAAATCACATAGTACTTATAGCCATCACATGATAAAATTGGGGAGGTCCACACATCCGAAAATACTAAGTCAAGAGGAGAATTAGATGCAAGTGATGAATCATGAAAAGGTAATTTGTGACTTTTATTGCATAGGCAAGTAGTACAATGAAAGCCTTTGGATTGACTACGAGGAAATGACACGAACTGAGATGATGACAAATGACGCATTATTTTAATTGATGGATGACCTAAACGACTATGCCATAAGGAAAATGACTCATAAGACGTAGAAAGGACCAGTGGTGATGTCGACACACTCGAAGATGGAGACCAAGAATAGATGCCGTCTTTAAGTGGACCTTGATGAAGTATGGCCCCCGTGCGAGGATCCTTCACCGGAAATTGAGTAGAGGTGAAAACAACAATAACGTTGTTAGTTTGGCATAACTGAGAAACAAATAACAAATTTTTATTCATTGAAGGGACACAGAGGGCATTTGAAAATCTGAGAGAGAAGTGATTATACGGTGGAGAGAGTGAACCCGTATGAGTGATTTTAAACCTGCACCATTGCCAACAATGACATCATGTAACCCGTCATATGGAGAATGCAGCGAGAGATTGGCAAAATCTGTTGTTACATGATGCGTGGCACCCGAGTCTAGAATCCATTCAGATGGGGACGGAGCCAAGGAATAAGCTGCAATATTGGCTTGAGGAGAAGCATAGCCCGACCTATATTAATTCCGTGGTGTCGTCAAACCAACCATCGAAGAATGCTTGAAAGTTGGACACCTCTTAGCAGAATGCCCTTGTTGCTCACATAGTTGGTAGCGCCCGAGGTAAGGACGAGGGCCTCGTTCATGTCGAGCCGATGGTGGTCTTGAAGCAAAACCTCCAGTAGGATGACTATTCGGCTTATTAGATGATGTGGATCTTGCAGCTATATTTGCGGTGACCGGGAGATTAATTTGGCTACTCTTCATGACAGCAAGTTGAGCTTCACGGTTGAGAAGCTTCTCATGCAATTCCTCAAATGAAATTGTTGTCTCCCGTGCTCGAATAGCATTGGAAAGCTCTTTATATTCCTCATCAAGGCCATTAAGAATTTTAATGGTAAGATCCTCAGAGTCCATGGGAGCATTCATCAATGCAAGCTCATCTACGTTTGTCTTGATATTTTGCATATACTCCGTGATTGTTTGAGAGCCTTTGACAGGATGAAGGAGTTGAGTCTTTAATTGAGTGATTCGACTTCGTGTAGGTTTACCATATGTGAGGGCTAAGGTCGACCAAGCATCTCGAGACGTTCGAGCAGATGCAATAAATGGAATCAAGATCGGAGATAGTGAACCAATTATAGCATTCAAGATGAGTTGATCTTGATGTACCCACGTATTATATGCAGGATTGGCAGTTGCAACACCATTGATTTCGGTAGTTTGCTCCCGACATTGGTGTGTGCCGTTGACAAATCCGATCAAATCATAGCCCGTGAGAAGAGTTGAGAATTGTAGACGCCATGAAAGATAATTCGAGGCAATGAGCTTCAATGGTGCTTGTGCAACAACATTAAATGAGATAATAGTAGGCATGATGCACCGATCGGTTGAATTAGTGCTAGTGATGATCGGTTGAACCGTGACAGCTGCGTTTGTGGACTGGACTGGGGGAGGGGGGGGGACTGTGATGCCATGGGAGCAGCGACGGTGAGCAAGCAACGATGATGGTGAGAAAGATCGTGCTTGATACTATATTAAATTTTCCATTTAGGCTTACAAGAGTCTAGAGTCCGTTTCCACTTAAAGCCTAAGCTAATAGGTGGTGGTACCCAATTATCTTATAAACGCAAGTTTATTCTTCAATCTAGTCAATGTGGGATTCAACTCTCAACACCTGCCTCACGTGGCAACGTGTTCATACTTGACACGTACCCATAAACATCCGCCCTCAATAATTGACCTCGAGCTGGGCATTTTTCTTCTAGTCTCGAGCAATGGGGGACAAACTACAATGAGACGGACCCTCTTCCGTCCTCGGGCTAACAACTGGCCTTGAGCCGGACATTATTCTTCCGGTCTCGGGCTATAATCTCACGAGTTCCACATTCGGGTTCAACAACTACAAGCCATGCATTTTTCTTCTAGTCTTGGGCTTATGGGCCATGAGTTCCATACTCGAGCCTGGCGAGGTGTGAATCCAAGATCGATCTGCTCTGATACCATAACAAGGTGAAGTGGAAAATATTTGTCTCAATATTATTCCATAAAGGTAGACAAACATATATACACATATATGTCAATCAGGAATCCCTAAGAATTAAGAAAGTAAATATTCTAAATAACTAGCTATCCTATTATAGAAGATTATACAAGAGCATATCAAATATACACCAAATATTCTAAAGTGATAATATACAACTTATCTAGTGTAATATGATCCCCTCGATTGTTCTGTTCTTCGCATCCCTCTCTTCTTGATGTTGTATTGAGCAGCGTAGAAAATTTTGATTTAATAACTTTTTTTCGAACAATAAAAGGATGGTAGCAGTTGTGGCGATCTAGCCACCCCATGCTACTTCACATTCGAGTTTTTATATCTGTCCGTGAATATATAAGATGAACTAAACAAACGAGATTCGGCATTTTCATCACATTAATTCTCTTTACAATGATAAGGTTTTGGCCCATATCCAGTAAAAATTGAAAAATGATAAGGTTGTAGCAAGTCATTTTTTATTTTGTATGGATCGAAATCAGATGAAACGCAAAGATAATATTCTTGCATGGACACGAAATATGGTAGAGATGTGTAACATGAACGTGAGGCCGAATGCTACTTGGCTCATGATTTTAAGGACTTGACATTTTTTCTTACCATGTTAAATTAGGGATGGCAATGGGCCGGGGTAGGACAGGTGTTTGGATACCCAGACCTCGCCCACACCCTTCACGGGTTGGGTTTTACCCCGCCCCGTGCGGGTCTGGGCAGGGCGCGAGTCAACCCGTTTATAAGAAAATGCAATTTATTTTGTAAAATATAATTTAAAATATGATATAAATTTACATATATATAATAGTATAGTTAAATAAACTTAA
This sequence comes from Lagerstroemia fauriei, assembly GCA_025802135.1. Lineage (NCBI taxonomy): Eukaryota > Viridiplantae > Streptophyta > Magnoliopsida > Myrtales > Lythraceae > Lagerstroemia > Lagerstroemia fauriei. The sequence continues at coordinate 130 of JAOYND010025642.1, read as the reverse complement.
ATAAATTAAGAATTTACACAATTTTGATAGAATAAAATGATTATTACCTAATTTGTTAAGATAAAAGTATTAATAAATTAAGTAAAATTAATTTAAAAATATATAATTACATAATAAAATATTATGTGTA
>JAOYND010025543.1:0-12185 GCA_025802135.1 Lagerstroemia fauriei | reverse complement strand
AGGGGGGGAAGGGTCGAATACTACTTCCATAATCTCCTTGGTATGGCAAATCACCATGTTTCATCTTCCACCAAAATGATTGTTGCTATAATGCAGAAGTCCCTGCCACAACAACATGCTATGCTTTCCTAGCAAGCAAAAGTAGCAGGTGAGAAAATAAAGCAAATTATCACTGGAGATTCTGATACACAGGTCATATGAAGTTACTTTTGTATAAGATCAATGGAGAGGCAAGTAAATGCTATGATCATAACTTCGATTCCTAATACAACCAACTCCTCATCTCCTCGTGACTATAGACCCATCTCCTGCTGCACAACTGTGTATTATTGCATTGTAAAAATATTGACTAATAGTATGAAGGATGTTTTACCATATCTCATCAGCTCTAATCAGGCCGATTTTGTAAAAGGGAGATCGATCTCTGACAATGTGCTATTGGCCCCTGAGTTGATGTATAATTATCGCAGACCCCATTCTGTCCTTGAAGTGCCATCAAGATTGAACTGTTCAAGGCCTTTGACTCCCTAAATTGGGAATTTGTCTTAAATTTGCTACGAGCTATGGACTTTCCATCCAATTATGTTAAATGGGTCAAAGGTTGTACAACATCTCAGTGGTTCTTGATCTTCGTGAATGGATCACTTGTGGGGTTCTTCAGGGGACAAAAGGGCATTAGAGAAAGGAATTCACATCTCCTTACATTTTCATCTTGGCAATGGAAGTACTCACGCAATTTCTAAATACTAAAGTAACTAGTGGATGTATGGTCTATCATCCCCGATGCAAAGAATTATACTTAACTCACCTCTATTTTGCAAATGATTTGCTCATCTTTATTGACTATGCAGAAAGCTCCTATAGGTCGGTCTTTCAGGTTTTAAATGATTTCTGTGGTTTATCCGAGTTAAAATTAAGCACAGAGAAATCTGAGTTCTCTGCTGCAGGCATCTCAGGAGCTCAAACTGATTTTCAAGTGAGTGCTTCAAGTTTTAAGAAAGGAACTCTCTAGGTCAGACACTTGGGAGTACCATTATTAACTACTAGATTCAGGGCAGTGGATTGCTAAGCACAGGTTGATAGCATAACTGCTAGAGTGAGAAGCTGGACTTCCCATACGTTATCATTTACAGGTTGAACATTAGTCCTCCACAGTAAGACACAAAGTTGGTGCTCGCACATCATTTTGCCTAAGAAAGTTATTTGGGGCATACAAAGAGTTTACTCTACCTTCTCGTGGAAATGTAACTCTAACTAAGTAAATGGTGCTAAAATCAAATGGGGCTAACCTGTGTTTTCCTCACAATGAAGGTGGCCCAGGATTAAAGGATTTTTCTCTTAGAACAATGCATTTATTCTTAAGCACATCTGGTTAATTTTCATTAATGTATGGTCCCTGTGGATTACTTGGCAATGAAAGTACTTATTGAATTACAAATCCATGTGGTTGATTCCAGTTTCATCTTCTTCTTAGTGGAACTAGAGGAAACTCTTTAGTCTTAGGCTCTTTGATCAGCAACATATCTTTTGCAAGGTAGGGAATGTCGACTTCATCTTCTTTTGGTATGTCTTGTGGACTTTTGTGATCTCATCGCACTCCTATTTCCCAAATTGATGCAGTACATTTCCATCTATTGGCCAGCAGGAAAAGTGTCGAGTATTTATATCTCTGTTTGCTGTAATTGGGAAAGAACCATGGACTCAAATTCAGTCTCTTCCCTTGAAACTCAAACCAACTCAGTCACTTTTGCTTCATTTGACACTTTCCTATGGTGCTTGAAGACTAATATCAACATTGGAGCAGCCTAGAATGAACTACATAGCAAAACAAATTGAGTATTGGGGTGTAAATTGATTTAGTTCCTAGGCATATTACTTAGGTGTCTTTCATCTCTTGGCTTGCTATACATAACAGGTAGAAGACAAAGAGATGATGCCCTTGAGCTCACTATAGTGTGAATTTTTCTCCCTAAAGGCTGAATCATGCCACCACTTTCTTTTCCCTTGTCCCACAACAGGGCTAATATGGAACAAAATCCTACAAGCCCTAAAGATTTTCAAGTAGAATGGAGACTGGAACTTCAATTTGGAGTGGGCCTTGAAGCATAAGCAATGGAAGAATGCCCAATCCACATACTACAAGCTTGCTTTCAGTGTACACCTATCATATTTGGAGGGACATGAATTGAATAATTTTTTATGATCTCAAAACCACCAATCATGCTCTAGTTTGCGTTGACTCCGAGTGTATTAAGACTCTGGTTAATATCCTTACCTCAACTAGGTAAATTAGAAAACTCTCCATGAAGTCATAGATGAGTTTTGGGATTGGACTTGAGGCGTGTACATTTTGATTACAATTTCTGTACATGTTACGTACCATTTACTAAATGGATATTAATGAAATTCAATTATCAAATATATCTATATATATATATATTACTTTTAGCAACTCTCATTTTTGAACTTCTAAAATTACCCTTATCAATTGTACACTACATCAAATAAAAATAAGAAATAGAAGTCCAATTATAAAATCACCCGTAAAACTATGACTACCACATAATGCTGAGGATATACCATTGTATATATATCATCAACGTATTATGATTATATTTCATTAAGGCATAATCGAATCAAACACGAGATATGATCATTTACCTTACAGCTGGACTTCAAGTTCATGGAATAGGGCGAGGGCTAGGTCAGTGGGAACACTATCTTCTCAAGCTATTTTGGGAGTGTCGGGGCAATGCATCAAACTCTTGGGATCTGCTAAGATAACACCAGACCTTCCTCCTCCTTTTATTCTTTCTGTCTTCTACCTTTGTTAAGAATGAATGCTATATTGGACAATGAGTAGAGACAATCATAATGTATGAGAGAATTGGAACCATCACCTTACTAATTTAATAGATCTAATTAGTAAGGCAATTTCTTGTATGATTAAGAAGAATTTACTCATTCATCACAATCTTATTAGTATTTGTCCGTGCCTCGTGGTGAGTAGGATCATCTAAGAATTTCTCATGGAATACTATGTGAAGAAAAAAGTCTTCCATGTAACGGGTATGCCACATGGTAGTACTTACATGGTGTCACCAATCAATAGAATTCAATTATTTATATTTTCTTAGGGCTTATAAAACAAATCTTAAAATGACTGAATTTATTAGATCATGATATCACGTAAGCGCTATCGCGTGACATACCTATTATATAGAATACTCTTTTCACGTGAACACCTTAGTGGTGTTACAAGTTAATAGGAATTAACCACATCAGCAGATTCATAAGAGACAATTTATGCGATAAAATATAAATTCAAATTTTAAACAAAATTTAAAAACCCAAAAAATCTAAGAAATCCCTAGAAACCCTTCAAAACCTTAGAAGCCTCGTGTTTAAAAATGTTTGACATCATTTTTTCATTCTTGCTAATTTATACTGGGGTCTTTTAGGATTTTATTTAGGTTCTTATGGACTTGTTATTATCTAGAAAGGTTTAAATTTATAATTTTTTACTTAAATGCTCTTCCATAAATATGTTAAAGTGACTAATTTTTATTAATTTGTGACAATACCAAGGATCTCAACGGACTCTAATAAGAGTCTTATTAAACACGTTAATTTACTCAACAGGCTGATTTTTTTACTAAATTTATTAGTTTAAATGGACCGGGGCAAGTCATAACTATTTTTGTTAGAGACTTATCCAACCCAACCCTCGATTAGGCATGTGATAGAGTCAATGAACAGGCCAACAGAACATGGTAACTCCAAATTTTTCAATAAGCCTAATTCATTGTCATTCCAAATCTTTACTAGTCGTTTCATACTTTGAACTCTTTCACCTTTCAATCACGTGTTATCGTTTTACTGTTATAAAGCTTCAATTGTTTATGTGCGTGTAAATAAAATGTTCTTTCATAAGAAAATTCTAATGTACACGTTTGTTGGGTTTAACAATGATGGATATTTGTTAATAAACAGATAAAATGTATCCTTTTATTTATAAAGAATGGATGAGAAGTGGTAAGAAAAAGGAATGCATTAAAATCTGTAAGGGGAGATGAGAAAGAGGGGAATAAAGGAATACGATAGTTCAATTAATGAGAATCAAACACAATACCTCTTAGTCCTAAGTTCAAGATGATATTATTGTACTATACTTATTTTATTTGGTATGTCTTTTAATTAAAATAAACAATTTGAACTTACCAACATGGGTTACTTGAAGTGAATCAATATCTTTTTTTCCATAAGGTGTCAGTTTTTAGTCTTTTGTGAATGGACAAAATTCAAGATTGGGAGAGTTCTACTTTTTAATGGATTGGCCTAACTTGAATCTGAATTAGTAAAGGGCTGTTGGATTTTTTATACGAGATGAAGGAGAAAATGAACCCTTGTTACGTAACAATTTTATTTCTATACTTAAAGGAGCTAGATGGATAATTGATACAATTGCATCAATGCATTTGACCGGTTGCACCAAATATCTCATTGACCTCGTTAAGACGGATAATCCCTTCCGCATTCATATTCCAAATGGTGACTCTGTTCAAGCCATACACGTTGGAAAAGGCCATTTTCAGAGGCAATCTTCTCTTGAATGATGTTCTATTGGTGCCAAATTTCAATTGTAATCTTATATCTATTGCTAGACTGTCAAACGATCTAAGTTGTTGCATGACTTTTATCTGGAATTGATTTTAATACAGGAACTTGTCTCAAGGAGGACGATTGTAGTGGGTGAACTCAAGGGGGTGTATTGTCTTCGTCACATAGCATCGTTCGGCTTTGCGTACCATACTCGCAAGGATGACAAATATTTGGCACTGAAGACTTGGGTATCCATCATGACGACTAAATTCAGTTGGTACTGGTTTATCTTTGGGGAAGTAATGAATAGGGATTGTGATATTTGTTGTCGAGCTAAGTAGATACTCCCCCTAAGTTTCAGTAAAGTGACTAGACTGTTTGATTTAATTTATTGTGATTTATGGGATCATACAAGATTTCCTCAATTTCTTGTGCACGATATTTTCTCGCACTTGGGGATCAGGAGGGGAGTTTGGATGTATTTATTATGTGAAAAATTGGAAGCATGCCGATATATCATGGATTCTGCAACTTAATTTGAAACTAGTTTGATAGGTTGATTAAGATAATCTATAGTGATAATAGTCTGGAGTTTTTATCAAAAGAATTCCAAGGTTCTTTTATGAACCATGAAATCATTAAACATCGTGGACTAACATGCCTCGATAGAATGGACGTGTGAAAAGGACATATTCTCCACGTGATCGACCTCACTATTTCAAGCATCTCTTCCTACATGTTTTTCAGATGAGTATGTCTCAAAAGTTGCTTATTTAATAAAGTACACTCCGGTAACTATTTTACTAGGAAAATCTCCCTATGAGGTGTTATTCAAAAAAGCACTAAATTATAAGTATTTGCGTGTTTTCGGGTCCTTGTGTTATTTTCGCATTTGTACTAATTATATTTGATAAAAGTTCAAGAAAATGTATTTTGTTGGATATTCATTAGAAAAGAAAGGATGGAGAGTGTGATCTTGAAACCAGCTCGGTATTTGTTTTTCAAGGGACATTAAATTTTGTGAAATATTTTCCATACTTGGATCTCACCGCGAAGAATCAGATGGAGGAAACCCATCAATCGTTTTATCTAGAACAAAGTTATTTACACTGGCCTAGTCCATGAGATACAACTGCAACCCATCATGAGCCCGTGATAACAAATAGGCCTGAATAAACAGTCCAACTACTATTAAGGATATTAGGCGTCAGGGGGAGTCAACTAGGATAGTAGAAGCAACACAATCCCATCCAAACATGCAAAACAAGGATATAGACTGCCACATTAGATGGATCTCTCTGTGGACCTGTAGAACAAGTAGGAGGGCCTAAAGTTCATGAATTCAGGCTTCTGCAACTTGTCCAGTCAATCAGAACCTCATCACTGCCACAAGAAACCATAGACCGTCTAGACCAGCCTATTGCTACACAACGCTATTTGATCGTGCAACATGACCAACAGCTCGACTTCAAGACTAGATATACCACACAGTACAACATTTACCACGCTCGCTCCCTCCCTCGAACTCCTCATGTACGTCCCATCTAATTGACCATCATATTTGTTATAAGGATGCATCTACCAATCACAAGTCATTTTAGACTTCATTAGACTCTGAAATTGAGCCTAGGATATTTTGACAAGTTGTATAACATCCACATTGGCACAAGGCGATGTTAGAAGAAATCCGTGCCCTTGAGTTGAATGGCACATGGAGAATTGTAGATTTGCCACTAGGAAAGCATCCAGTCGGCTACAAATGGGTATTCAAGATCAATCGTCACATTGATGGTAGCATCAAACGCTAACATTCCCATCTAGTCATAAAGAGTTTCACTCAAATTGAGGGTATAGACTTCCACGAAACATTTTGCTCCTGTTGCTAAACTGGTTATTGTTCATTACATACTAACAATTGCAGTAACAAAAGGATGAGAAATACACTACATGGGCATCCATAATACATATTTCCATGGAGATTGGGATGAAGAAATTTATATGACACTACCTCCTGGCTTTTATCCTTCTAAAATGAACAAGGTTTGTCACTTGAAGATATCTCTATATGGTCTTCATCGGTCTTCCAGAAATATGTTCTCCAAATTCGGTAGAATACTATATCGGTATGACTTTCAATAAACTGATATAGACTACTTCTTATTCATCTTTTCTAAAGAGAATATTTTTCTGGTTGTTCTTGTTTATGTTGACGATTTACTATTATTCGACAATAATTCTGTGCATAATAAGTCATCCAAGACTTATCTTCACATTTCCTTTCGTACTAAGGATCTTACACTCTAAAGTATTTCCTTGGTATTGAAGTTTCTTGCCTAAATCCTGGCTGATTTCTTAATCAATGAAAATATGTTATTGACATTCTTACTGAATTTGGTGTGCTAAGATCTCGTCCATCACCCTTTCTGATGCAACAACAACATAAACTGTCCCTCAATTCAGGATCTCCTCTATCTAACATTGGTATTTATTGAAGATTAGCGAGGCGTCTTATTTATTGAAGCATCACCAGGCCATAACTGAGTTACCTAGCATGCATTCTGTCTCAGTTCATGCATGATCCTTGCCAAGTATATTGGGATGTGCTTATGACATATTGTGACTCTGACTGGGCAAGCCATTCATTCACTCGACGATATGTTATGGGATATTTCATTACACTTGGCAAGAGCCATGTTTCTTGGATAACAACAAAGTAGACTATAGTCTCTCGATCATCAGCTGAAGTAGAACATCGAGCTATTGTTGCCTCCACTAGTGAAATCCCTTGGCTTTGACAACTACTTTCTTTTTTTGATATTGATATTAATGCGCCTACGCTATTATACTGTGATAACGGTGCTTCATGAACGAAAACCAACACATTGAAATTAATTGTCACTTTGTTAGGGAACACATATAGTTTCACACTATTATCACTGCTCATGTTCCCACGCTCTTGTAGTTAGTTGACATCTTCACCAAGGCACTTGGGTGAGACCACTTTCAATTTCTTCTTTACAAGTTGGGAATTGGAGACTTTCATTCGCTTACGATTTCTTCTTTGCAAATTGGGAATTCGACGCTTTCATTCTCCAACTTGAGGGGGAGTATTATTGATTACCGAAACAATCGGGAGAATGTTCCTTCTATTATAGCGTCAGCTATAGTAAGAATACAAATAAATCTAGAATATCTGTGTACTATAGTTTTCCAGATTCAATGCACGCATAGGCGGTATATATGTACCTAAAATATGTCAATAAAGGTGTGCAATTTAGACTTTTATGTGGAAATGGGTTCGGTATCTTGTAAGTGCAGGTGGATATTTTACATGATATCATAGTAGGTTTTTCACAAGGATTTGTATCGCTCAGGCCAAGTATAGAATTCGTGGCTTGTTAAGCATGAGACTAGAAGAAAAATGCCTAGATCGTGGCCAATTTATCGAGAATAGAGAGAAAACTCAACTCTTACAATGGAAAACATCTCGCGGTAGTTGGCCCTCCCCTCCTCGATCCTGGAAGTAAAATGCCCTTCTCGAGGTCAGTTGTTAAGATCAGGTATTTAATGGCACGTGTTGAGTGTGAATACAATGTCACGGGAGTGTGAGTGCTAAGAATGAATCGCATATCATATAAAAAATAGAAATAATCATAGTTTATAAGAGAATTGGAAACAACCACCTAATAAGCTTTTAGATAGAAACATGTCGAACCTCTTGTAAACCCTGATGAATATTTTATAAAATTCCATCTTCCTCCCCTCTTCTTTCTTTTTTCTCATTGGTAACTCCCATCTTCTCTCTTTCAACTGGCTAGCAACCCTTGGGTGGGGCCAAGTGTCAAGTGGCATCTCATACCGTTCATTGCTCCCTATACAACTATATACCTACAGCACCGAGATGCTTTATTTGGACTATCTATCGACACTTTGACATATCCATCATTACTCCTAAGGGCTTAGAGTGTCGAGTGGTACATTATTGGAAGTTTCAGTCGACGCTTCCTCCAAATTTGCAATTCTGTCTTTTTTCTTGAATATTTCTTAGATTTGGTCCTCATTCTTTCCTCCCTCCCTCCTATTTTTGGAGTGTTTTTTGATAATAATCCTTTAGTGTGTCGTGCTCGTGGCCTTTTCTTGAACATTTCGTTGTATTTTAATATACCAATCCATGGTATATGATCGGGAGATAATGCCATGTCAGCCAACCGAGTCATAAAAACGAATGAAAATCCAGGTGCTTACAGATTATAACTTTTGTATATAAATAACAAGGCAAACATTATATAATTGACTTAACCAAAATGAAATACATTCAAATCGATATAAAAAATGGAAATATATAAGACATGAAGTCTTTTCCCATTTAAAAATGTGATTTCAATCAACATAGATTGGTTGAGGAAAAGATCTTAAATGATCCTATTTTACAGTGATGTAGTGAAAAAAGATCAATTAAATTGCTATAATTAGTAATAATTAAAGTAACTGCTCTAGTAATTAATACTATTTTGCTAGTTTCTCACAATCTGATTGACATTTTCTCACGTTAGTGGTGATGTGGGATTATCTAAGAATTTCTCATTGGTTTAAATGGTAAAACATCTCTTCCTTTAAAATAAGGTCTTGGGTTCGAGTTTTATGAATAAAAAAATTCATATTGAAGGTTTACCTCTTTAATGGTCCAACCCAGCTAGAATCTAGATTAATCAGGGCTCATTAGGCTTCTAAATGTTACGTGATATTTACTGACTTTTTTATAAATATTATATGGTATACGCATTGTCAGTGCTTTAGTGGGAAATTTATTGTTAATCTTTTACAAGATATTGGAGAGGACTTAATACAAGTTGGTAGAGGGGCTCTAAACCTTTTCTTCTTTAGCAAGATTTCGGGTTCAAGTTAAGTGTAGAGAAAATTCATAATTAGGAGAAATTTATCCCTCATTAGCCACTCCAACTCGATCCTCTACTACATACCTATTGTACTTATGGATACTAAGTGGTACACAAAAAATCATGGTTGTTAGAGATATTTTATGATTACTTCAGAAATAGAATATTAAGTAATAAGATTGTATCGATCAATTAGGTTAGTTAATATCTATAGGCTTTTATGATATCAGATTGAGATGTTGTTTTGATATTTTGAGTTATTTTTTCCTAGTATATTTGATTTTTTGCACCTATAAATAGGCGGTCGTCTTATGTAATCGTTGAGTCGGTCAGTCAACAATTCTAATAATAACAGACTTTTTGGCTCCTTGCTACCACGTTTATCTCTGTCAGCATCTATATCTCCTCCTCTCTCTTGAATTATATAAAATTTGTCATGGTATCAAAGCGGGTCTATAGACATCTCATTTTGGCCCAAAAATGGTGCGAACCATGGTACTATAATAGGGGGCGAGCTTGTGTCGATGTACAAGTAAATTTAATTTTTGGGAGTAAAATTGAGGGTTCAAGGGAAAGAGATTCAATTTAGAGAGGAAGATATGATTTTTTTGAAAGAAAATGGCCAGTACTGCTAAAATCATTTAACCTTGCCATGTTTCAGTTAAAAAATCATAACTAATTATTGAGACGTTCAAATCAAGCAAGATAAATTGTGTTTGATTATTAACTCATTGAAACTTAAAGAAAAACTAGAGCGCAATATTGAAACTCAAAGATTTAGCACAGAAGCGTCAATGTGTTATATATATAGATGGATGATGACAAGTTTGAGTGCAAAAAATCATAACTCAAGAGTCTTTTCTCGAGATGTTCCTTCCTGTGAACTCAAGTCTTATAGAAAATAATAAACCATGAAAAAAAAACAAATAAGGCTGATATGAGGACAGAAATGTGGAGCTCTGGCAGGGGACAGTTGCTGAAAGCAGCAGCAATTGGCAGCACTCAATTCCATTTTGGTGAAAACACTGCCTCAGCTTTTGATTGAGGCGGACCACACCTATTTCCATTTTAAGGGACCCTTAGCTCTCTAAAAGGGAGAGAGGACAGGAAGCACATGGGGGACTTCATGTTTGCTCCGAGAACTCATGCCAGGCAACCATGGAGAAAGGCACTTTTCAGCCTGCTCCACCTTCCCTGTCTCGTACTCCACCTTCTCTGTCTCCATTGTTTTCTTCCTTTAAAAACAGGAAGTTTCAGCTGAGAAAGGGGGAGAAAGAACCCTTCTGATCCCCTCCCACCATGCGAGAAACTCTTGGGTGGAGCGGCGCCACCTACCACGTGGTGCAACCGCCCAATGAAGCGTTGACACATGTCAGCGCTGCGTCGCCATGCATGCAGCCACATCAGCGACGCTGACATGTGTCAGTGCTTCAGTGGGCGGAGGCACCACGTGGGCGCCGCCATGTGGTGGCGCCGCTCCCCCCAACCATGCCCCATCTTAGTTCCTTCATCATCCGTCCTCTTCACTTCTAATAGCTCCTGAAAAACTAGAGCCAATAAAAATCGGAGCCCCTGCCTTGCCCACTCGAACTTCTCCCACTCGTCCCGGCCTTCTTCGATCATCCCTTGCCGACTCCATCACCACCAAACCACTCCACATGTAACTTTGATCAAAGAGCACTTACCCAAAATATTCACCTACAGCTCCATCGTCCATCGTGTGTTTTTGTCCCCGAGAAATCTCAGCTGCCTCCACCTCTTGAGCGCGCCAGAAAACTATCCCATCCCGAGTCCGCCTGTGTCTCACTAACTTCACCTGACTGAACTCGAGCAACCCAGACCACTCCATCGGTCGAGTCCGAATCGACAAGAGTTTTTTGTTGCATCACATCTTGCGGAGTCCACTGCTCTGAGACCTTCGAGCACTTCAGCCCGTTTAACCGGAGCCATTTCCTTGAACTACCACACTGTTCCTCTGCTCTTTTCTGAACATCGTGCCTTCGTCCATCTTGGGTTGCTCCCTGCGTCCCACAACTCAAACCCGAGGCTTGTCAAGCAACCTCCCCTGCTTCGGACTCGAGTCTCCTAGAGGTACGATCCTTCTATTTGAGCTTGACTGCCCGAGTAGAGCATCACCAATACACTGAGTCATCCCCAATCAACTTCCTGTTGCGGTCTGAATCCATTGAGAGCCCCCTTCATTTCGTTGAGGTACATCCTGCTCAACCCGAGCCACTGACCGGCGACCACCACTCTATCGACCGAGCTCGAATCGACCTGAGTTCATTGCTGCCCCTCCCCGAGCTTCAATCCTCCAGGAACAGCTACTCGGTAAGTCAGGTATGCCCATTCTCCACCACTCAATCGGTCGAGTCCAAATCAACCCGAGTTTGTTGCTTCACCTCCCTGAACAATGACTCGGGAAGTCAGGTATGGCCATTCATTTCTACCTTTTCTCCTGGACTCTTCTCTGTTGCACGCCCACGTAGCTGTAGCTTCGTCCCTTCGCTAGCTGTTTCCTCGGTTCCGACTTGAAGTTTTTAGCTCTGCATGATTCGTGAACATATCCTGCGAGAGGATGGACGTAGTTGTAGGATTTGGTGTAGATTGCATCTCATGCACCCACTCATTACTGCAGCCATGCAACAAAATCAAGGTCACAAAGGCCACGTACTGTTAATGCATGGA
>JAOYND010025436.1:0-12188 GCA_025802135.1 Lagerstroemia fauriei | reverse complement strand
CTGCTGTTGTTTTGCCGCTTCAATCAACACTTTCTCATCATAACATTCAAGAGGAGAGCTACACTGCAGCGGCTCACACAAATTCCACAGCAGTAGGATTACAGGATAGATACGAATTGTGAGCGCAAGAATTTTAGTGGAGGCCAAGTGAAATTGATAGGGATGAATTGGTGAGGAATAGATAGGGTAAGAAATAGGGATTATATCTTAGAAAAGCTGGTCAAAATTGTAAATAGTTCAGAATAACATTGCCTAGCTTTTTTCGATGATAAGAGAAGCTCATTGGCATGCAACAGATTGTTTATTGCCATTCGTTATTCAAGGGATTCGATGGGGTAACCAGTGGCTTTTCATCATGGTCTGAACCACTCAAGAGACCCTGAGTTCTGCAAAAACAGAAGCAAGGTAATCAGCTCGAAGAAGGAATGCGGGAATGCCAATCATCTGTATCCGATTGAGCTGATGAAGCTATAGAATTACCGGACATATGAAGCCTGGGGACAGCAAGCCGACAGGTTAAAGGTTCTAACGGCCTTAAACTGTCGGTCGTCTCCACCAAGGTTCTTCTAATGGCAATAAACATCTAAGTCTTGCATTAAAGCTTGATTGTAAGTTAATCCACACAGGTGTTTTCTAGGGGTGTTAAAAAAATGGCTCCGGTAGAACTCCAAATCAAAACTAAACTTATTTGAACCGGTTCTATTTTGGTGCAATTTTTTGAACGAAAAGCGATATAATAATACAAAAATACAGTTTCTAAATCAATTTAATATCGTTCGAACCGAATTGAACTATTTTAAAACCAGAAAAAGATAGTAAGAATCCTATATGTTTGTCATTATTGCAAGTGAGTTCTACATTTTTTAAAATGGAAAATCAAGTCTTATATATTTTCGTCCGTTATAAAATCCAGTACTTATCATAACCTGCGGTTAATTCCAGTTTTACATGGCATCAACGCCATCTTTTAATCCTACATGTCGACGTTTAATGATGAAGTGGACAATTTTTTAATCCCACTTGTAAAAATAGATTGAAAATATTATTTCCTTATTTCGAAAAATGAAATTACTTTTTCACCCCTTAATATTTATTAATCAAAATTTCAAATTATACCTAATCCTTGCGACCTTAACAAAAAATTTACATGCGCCTGTCGTTAACCGTTGCATATTTCATCTGCTTAACTATTTTTTTGTCCTTAGAATAATTTAAGAAAAGCAAGACATTGAAGCGGATATATATTAGTTCGAGGGTTTCGAACCGAACAAAAATATTTTAAAATTAATTCTGTTCGAAGTGGTTAATTGAATTAGTTTAAACCAATATATTTTTTCACAAAAATCAGTTACAGTTTGTGCTTGTTATGTCGAGTTAAACTTAACCAAATTGATTATTTTGGTTTCGGTTCGATTCGAAACCGTATGGAGGCCTAATTGGTTTTTACACACTCCTAAAGTTTCCTAAAAATATGCAATATTTTTTTTGGCTTAAGTTACTCGCAATTTTTTGTGTACAAAATAGGCATATAGGTCTAGAAGAAATATCGAATAAAGAGGTACGATTAATTCCACTCGTGAGAATCGAACTCAGGACCCTTCGATCACATGTTGAAGGTGTTCAACCGTATCAAGTCACATTTCTCTAAGCCACTAGCAATTATTTTCCTTAGATATTGTATCATACATTTATATTTTAGCTAATATTAGTATTCTAAAAATGTATAATGTTATGCAAACAAATTATCCAAACATGTATCTCTAAGTTTTTAATTTATGATATGATATGATAGGGCAACATGGCACAACACTATAGTAAATTACAAGAGTTTGAATTGAAACTAAACAACTCGTTTAAACATCGTAAATAGTTGTGTTTAATCATGTCTGGACTTGAATAACACAAATTAATATGATTAAATCAATTTACTAAATGTATTTTATTATTTCATTAATATTTATCCTTATACATTTACTTAAAAAAGAATTATTAATAACAGTCATCCATTACAAAATATCACATAATGTATATAATTCATTATTATGTAAAGTCGTGTTTGATTCTATACGTGGTTAAGTTTTGTTTAATCATATTTCTTATCATTTTATCATATTTAAATATGTATATTTTGGTACTTAAATTTTATATTTTAAGAGTTTAATTGAATGCATACTTAGACATACTAAATTGAATATGTTAGGCGAGTCAACCTGGTTCACATATGGTAACACTACATATTAAACGTGCCAAATTTAGGTCAAGTAATTTCAAATCCGCACTCTTTTAAACACGATTCAATTAAACATGACACAACATAGATATTTTTAAGTGATAGATTCCCATCTCTATTATATCAATAGTATTTTTAACTAATATCAAATAGTGTCAATGGACAAATTAACACTTCTCCTTTCCCAAGTTATATGAATAATTTTAATCTATCAAAAATATATTTTCTCACGCTCTTTGTACATCTTTTAATCTTAATATTGTCAAAAATTTTCAATTTTAAACAAGAAAATAATATAATTTACATTGTAAAATATTTTATTTTTTAGTTCTGGTAATGTTCACAATATATTTAACTAAAATCTAACTTAAAATTTTTTAACTAATATCTTAATGTCAAATGAAATATTTCATCATCAAAATTAATATTATTCGTAAAATCATAATAATATATTTTTGTGCATAATGTAAAAAGCTTGAGTGATTGAATTTACCTTAAAAAATTGAAGGCACATACAGCCTATCCTATAACATACTAGTATGATTTCTTTATACCTATGATTTCTTTGCCTTTCTTGTCAGCTGAGCCCTCAAATCTCAATAAATATGTGGAAGGGGCTCATATTCGTAATCCAAGTCCCTAATTAACAATTGACATACGACTAAAATAACTTCTATTTTAAGGGATGATAGGTGATTTCTACAATTTCTATTGAATATAACTTATGCATCCTCTAATATTGCTATTCGAGTTTTTGTCTAATCTCACATTAAAAAACATAGTATATATATGTATTTTCTCATGCCCACTATTTATTGGATAATTCATTTGTCTCAAATCTTTTCACGACCATAATATCATATGGATATTAATACTTAGGAAAATGTGTTTTGTAATGTTTTATTTTGCTAAATAGAATATGTCCAAATTTTTTACTCATAATCAAACTATCTAAAACTAATATTATGTTTAATTTAATTTATTATTAAGATCGCCTAACATAAGATAAAAGCATAGTAACATAATTTTTTATACAATATTATCCGTAAAGATGTAATCCTTTCGAATTATGCTATACTTGATTTGTTAGATGTGCTCATGCCACATTTAACTTATGAACTTGATTCATTATTTCAACATCAAATAATTCATTCTTTAAGGATATAAAACTAAATAATACATTTAATATAATAAAATAAATAAAAAGCAATTTCAATTATTTCAATAGAAAACTAGATGTACAACGATGAATAAATTTTTTTAAATATTTTCTATTATATATATAATACTTCAAATTTTTTATTCAAATTTTATTTTATCGGTAATTTTTCATGTTGTTACAATTGTTGGCTAATCCATTGCTCATTAATAATAGGTAAGATATGCTTGGTTTAGTAATTTTGAAATTAATTTTAAAAATATTAATTGGGAACTTGTTGTATTTTATTAAAATGTTAATTTAATTTTTTTCTCCTTACATTTATAAGAGAATGAATTTACAATGAAGCATTTATATGGTTCTACTTGCCATCAAGAACTTACATATCAAAATGTGTATAGTTTTTCTTACTCAGCCATTTCACTCCTTAATAGAGCTGAAATACTCTTAAATATGCACCTCCTGAAACTCTTATTCTAGTATTACTATGTTTCAAAGTGATCTTTTTTATGATGCTATACTTAATTTGTTGGATGTGCTTATACTGCATTCAATTGTTCATTATTTTGTTTACTTTATTTCTCATAATTCCACACTAATATCTTGATCTTTTTTACTTTCAATTTAAAGTATTATTTGTTAACTAATTTCAGTACTATAACTAATAACCAAGATCACTTGTAATAGTACAATAGACAATTCAAACATGTATGTCGGAATAAGGCAATCTAACCATTATTCAACTAGAGGGTATGTCGAACAAATAAGAATTTTAAAAATTCAAAGTGTATGCCGAATGTGATACTTAAATGATCTTCTCAAAAAATTTGTTCATTGTGTAATAGTATCATGATTCTAAAATGCAATTTATAGATTACGGTAAATATTAATGGGACAACTTTTCTTATCATCCATCTACCCATCTTAGTAGAATTTTAGTAACTTATAAATATAGTATATATTTTAGTGTTTTTCTTAATTATATTTTATTAGTTCTTACTTCGCGGAGAGGTGAACATAAAAACTAACCAATTTCTTGAAACATCCATTTGCCGCTATTATTTGGATGCAAGTAATTTTTTAATCCAATTTTCATACTTAATTTTTTTGTACTAGTCTTTATCACTATTATTTATCAAAACATTATGAGAGAATAAAAGATAACATACTGGAGTTTTCTAACATCATAGAAATGCTTTAAATTTTTTTTACTTATCAAACATCGTATAGATATCGCCATTTTTTAAGTTTCTACAAAAACATATATTTTTTCAATTATAACCATTTATTTTTTTAACTATAATATGACTTTCTTTAAATATTTGTAGGCTTCCCGGCATGTCATGTTTACGGTTAGCGCCCCAGCTTATGGTGGATACCATTAATTTTTACTAGTTCGGGTTCTATCCCATTTCTCTTATGATTCCCCACTTCTCCATTTGTAATTTGGAACTCCTGCTCTAAAAATCAAGTCTTTGTCGGCTTCTACTATTCCAATGGCTTGAAATCGACCTTAAATTAAATTAATTTCTCCCTTCATTGCTTTTGTCAAATTTATATTAAATGCATTCTTTATCATTTTCACTAAGTGCTCTTAATTTTATTATATTTTATTCTATAAAACATATGGAATCACATTGTTTTACATTCCATTATAACAAATATGGGGCTAAAGTATCTAAATGTATATTCTAATGACAAATTCAGCCTAACGAAACACAGTTAATGCTTGTTATTATATGTCGATCACACAACATATTTGTTAAGTTATTACATCACTTCGGTATCATTCTGTCATCCTAACTTATGTTAATACACATTCTAGAGCTCGATTTGTACTGTTCACAAATTTTTTATCATTTAATAAAATTGATGAAAAAGTGAGAACCTGAATGACTAAATAAAATCTTACTTGCAATTAATTTTTAGTAGGCGATTTTTTGGTAAATTATATATGAAAATAGAGTGATAAGTAGTTTAGGAAAAAGTGAGTGATATTATGCATAATTTAAAAAAGTTAGAGAAGAGGTTGGAGAAAAAGTATGTAAAACCGGAGAAGAAAGAGACGGTGAGCGAGTAAAGAGAGAATATAGTTGCATATTAGTGAATTACCATCATATTCTTATTTTATTTAATCTAATAATTATTAAAAATTGACCTTTATATGTAAAACAGTAATACAAAAAAAAAACCAAGAAGATAATGTACTACTATATATAATATGGAATATATATATATATATATAAATAGATAATTATTTGAACTCTTTAGGTATGTGTAGGCATATCTTTTGAGTCATTCTGGTCTAAGTGGCAGAGCAACTGCCCGAATTTGAGGGTTGACCTATACTTCCTATTATATGCAAACATGAAACGATCTTTTACTAACTGCTCAGATTTCATTATCTCACTTAATATCACTCCATACCTATGATTTTAGCTGTAAAAATCCGTCACATGTTTTGAACGAATAATTTGAAATTGTAAAAATAAAAAGTAAAATTGACCTAATATACTGATGAAAATTGAGAATGTTCTATTTACTAATATAAGTTAACAAATTTTAAATTAATTAAATTGTAAAGTTATAAATAAGTAATATAATTATACGAATTCATTCCAACATTTCACATTTGTTTATTTTTATTTTTTTCGTGCATAGTATGGGTTCGTATCTAGTAACTTCATATTCAATTTGGATACCTTGTATCAGTCTCTTTATTGTATTTTTATTTGGGAACAAGCACACCAAAGACGTCGAATTTGTATTTCCAAAGAGAGAAAGTTGAGAAGTAAAGAAAGAACTCAAAACACTAAAAATGTGGTAAAATACTCTTTAGATGGAAACATCCATAGTGCAAAACAAAGCAACTTGCTCATTAAATTAAAGTAGGAAACTATAATTTTACAGTTACATATAATTCAATCCCATTAGCAAGCAATCATTACAAACCTGTCTCGAGAAGGAGAAATTCTTGTATATAATGAGTATAACACGTGTGATATGATGTCGCAAATTAATAATATTCAGTTATTCTAAGTTTTTTTAATAAAACCTTAAAAATAACTAAATATTATTGGTTTCTAACGCCACGTCAACACTGATACGTACTATACTTATTACACATAATACTCTAGTCATTCCCGACATTTATGATAATGACATTCTTCATGAGAGAATTTCTTTCATAGATCCTAAGGTCACTAGTACCAACGTAGGGCCTGATTCACTTATTTATAGACCAACTATAACAAAGAATCAAATTGATTTCTCTTATGGTAATATCTTAATTTGATTCGAGGTGAGATAAAAAAAAACTTCAAATTATAGAAGCAGATAGATATCTCATCCTTTGAGAGCTTCCCAACTCTCCATGCCACAGTCTTGCTAATTTCATGTCAATTCTTCCTTATCATCTTATATTTTTGGATCTTCCAAGCTTCTAACTTAACACAGGATGCTTTCGATGTATCTCCACTTATCGTGCATCAAGTTAACCACAATCAATTTTTGATGTGCACCATTCAAGTCCAAGACACTCTTGGACTTCTTCAAGGTATCGTGGTTCATCAGTGCCCTTACAGGATTTCTCAAACCGATCTACAACTTTAACATTCTCCAAGACCATCACCTTTTGAAGCATGATTCGTCTAGACGGTCTTAACAACTTCCTCTAAATGACCCGAACATGCTCTTTTTTCTATAAAGATTGTCGCCTCCCAATGGCTCTTCTAGACTAATCAATCCCTACTTCTAGTCTCTCGAACCTTCAAGACTCCACTTCTTTCCAAGGTATCCTAAACCTCTCCTGAACTGAATCGTGTCCTTAAGTTATTCTATCAAAACAAATTTATCAAAAGACTTGCATAGTCACTAGTGATTTTAAAAGGCAAATAATCTAATTATACATGTATTTTACACAAATTCTCACTTTTAGAACAAACTTTTTACGTGACCTAGAAAGGTACAAATTATGAAATATTTATTATGTTTAGCACGATATTTATTTTTCTATAAAAATTAACGGAACCATCTTAAGTGGCACGTTAACCGTACTTTCGTGGCAAACGATAACTGGTGTGACAAAGCTAATTTTACCCATAGTACTCCTCATTAATTTAAAGTTAATGATGATAGATTTGTAATTTAATCTTCTTCTTCTCCTCCCTTTCATGGAAAATTTTTAGGTGAGCCGAACTCATAGATGACTTGATGATGAACTTAGCAAATGAATATTCGACACGTAAACAAATATTTTAAATCATTATTAAAGAATAAATATTATTAATGAATAAAAAAGGTGATATGACACTGCTTTTCTTATGCAAGGTAAAGAATTTTATCCATTGAATAAATGGAATACATATTCAGAGAATTTTACTATTGAGTGGGTTGGTCAAATTCGAATCAATTTAGTTCTAGATACCAGTGATGCACATAAAATGACCATTTGAGGCTCAATCTAGTTTATTGACTGGGCCATTAAGCTTTGTATGTTTTAATGTGCCGAGTTGATTTTGACATGTAAATAAATTATCCATCGTTGATTGAATTCAGGTAAGTAAATTTCATGTCTTACATGGAGCTGTTGAGGTTGAGCACCTTCATTTTTTAAATGGAATGGGGAAGTGCGGGGAGGGTTACGAAAGAAAAAATTTTAGGTGATCCTACTTCACGATGATGTCGTGAGGAATGACCAATTAAATTGGTTTAATTAGTGATAATTATGGTAATTATTCAAGTGATTAGCACAAATTTACACATTTGTCACAATCTGATTGGTATTTTCTCACGCCACGTGGCCAGGTAGAATCAGCTAAGAACTTATCATTATGAAGGGATAGTTGTAGAGGAGAGAGCCTCAGTGCAAGAGACATGTACATATTTAGCATACACTTAACAACTATGCAATTACAACTATCAAATTCAAATCCCATAAGACCCTAAAATAATAAAATAAATCTAATAAATAATGAACTCTAATTGAACGGATATATCGTGTCAGCACTGTCAAATAGTATGTTCGATACACTGAAGACATTCTCATTGTAGAAGGGTATGTTCTCTGAAACATCTTATTTGGATATTATTATTATTATTATTAAAAGAGGTTAGCTAATTTGACGATTTTATCATTTTCAATATATAATATATCTTTCCATTGTAGGGGCAATTTTTCAAAATTTTGTTATCCCCTATCCCAAGATTGGAGGATCACAAAATTGGTCTGTAGAGGGGCTATAACTCCATAACACTCCATAATCTTTCTTTTTTTTTGGGTCAAATAAGAGTTTAATAATCCTTCCATAACCATTCCCTCTAAATACCTCCAATTCAAATAAATTGTAAGAGAGTTTAAGAGAGTTTTATTTTGTTTGTATAGAGATTAAAGGAGCGATGACAAAGAGAACGGAGAAGGGGAAAAGAAAAATTTTTAAACTTTTTTGCTTGATATTGAAAAAAAAAGAAGGAAAGTAGGAATAAATTTTAAATTGACTAACTATGTTAATTTCTTAAAGAGAATGATAATTTTGTCATAATATTTTTAACCATTTTATCTTAACGAGCTTAAGGGGGAGAAATGAAGTTATGTTTGGTGCGGAAAAATGGAGTAAAATGAATTTTTTAAATATAAATTGTAATAATATATAAAAATTACTAATTTCTAGCTCTATTTTAAAAATATAAAAATTGATGAAATGAACTTTTCTTATATTTAAAAGGATAAATAGTATAGAAAATCACATGATTTCTCGAAATTCTCTATATTGTCAATTACTTTGTTAATGACTTAGAAAATCACGACATTTGCTCAGTTTTTCTTGTTTTGTCACCAGTTGATTTTTCTGTTATAACGTCCTCAGAATTACCTACGTGGCAGCATATGTGGCATGACAGGACACGTGACTATACAGAAAGGTGCTACATGGAGGTTTTGCTAACGTGGCATTCAAAATTTTTTAAAAATAGTTAACAAATTGAAAAAATAAGGACAAATTTCAAGAAATAAAGAAAATATTTTAAACATAAAATTTTAAAAAGAAGAAATTTAGAAAATTCTAAAAATATAAAATTGAAAATCCAAAAATATTTTAAAACAATTCCAAAAAGTAAGAAATTTTTGAAAAATATAGAAATTAAGAAAAAAAAATAAAAATATAGAAATTCAAAATATTTAAGATAAATTTAATAAAAATATTAAAAGTAATTTGAAAATTTTGGAGAATGTGAAAAATATATAATTTTAAAAAAGAATTTCTTATAGTAATAGACTAAAGTATATTGATTGGTCGAGGTGATTTAGCAACCAGTGGATTAGGTACAGTGGGCTCATACGGCTTGAACTAGATAAGTCATAACCTGTTGGACTTCTAGATATCTATTGTTTAGGCAAAAAGAATTAGTACTACTTTTATTATAGCAATAGAGCCATTATTTGTGTAGGGTTATGTCACGTCTTCACGACGCCTCCAAATGAAGGATTATGCGATTTCTTCACAACCTTCCCCTCCCCTTCCCCTCTTTTCCCCTCCATGACTCTCCCCATTATTACTCTCATAGCTCATCAATTCAAATAACATCCGAGAGATAGGGCACTCTATCATGAGCTTTGTTGTTAGCTGAACACTTTAATCTATTATTACAATTTTTAAGTATATCAATATTTGTGTATTTCACAATTTGGTTCTAACAACATTTTTATTTTTAAAATATAATTTGTAATTTTTTTTCTAAATAATAAAATTTTTTTAAAAAAAGTTTCTCAATTTTCTAATTTATGAAAACAAAATATGAATTTTTGAAAATTTAAAATAAATTTAGCATTTTTTTAATATTGTAAATTTTTATTTTTCTAATTTTTTAAGAATATTTTATTATTTTTTAGATTTTTTATTACTTTTTATTTTTCCTCAATTTTAAAATTTTTTTCCTAATTTGTCCGAAACTTTTAGCTATTTTTTTTTTATTTTTGAATGCCACATCAGCAAAAACGTCTATGTCACAACTTTTTGTATTGTCACGTGTTCAAGGAAAAAGCACTAGTGGTACAAAAAACTTGACTAATGTTATAATATAGTACAAAATCTTTAAAATATAATAGAATGATACAAAATCTTTGAAAAATTAACGTTGATGGTACAAACCATTAATTAACCACTAATGTCATTAGTAACTAGTGACGTGGCGCTTACGTTGCTGTTGACGTGGCTCCTACGTGGCTGTTAATATAGAAAATTGAATGATATAACAATAAAATCTAGGAAGAAAAGCAACAATAATGTAAAAAGTTTGACTAATGTTATAATACGATACGATATCTTCATAAAATTATAGAATTGTACAAAATATTTAAATTTGTATTATTATTTTATTTTATTGAAAATTCTAAAGTTTTCAATGACATATTATCACTAATATCATTGTCACCGTCATCGATATAATATTTAGGATCATAAATATAAGAATCATCATTGGAGTGATTATCATCAGTAACTTATTATTTTTAATGATCTGTAAAATACATATATTAATAAATTAAATAATTTAATTCAAAAAAGTGTCTAAAAATCGAGATTAGAAATTTTAAGTCCCAATGACAAAAATAATATCTGATACTTAGTTCATATCACTGCATGGACTGTATACAACAATTTTTAACTTAAGTACTGGAAGAACATTAAGTCAAGTAATCTTCTCCCATACCTGTGACTATGTGGTTTTTACGAGTAGTTATCATGGTGGTATTAGTCTCCGTAGTCTCTAAGGTATATTGAGATTAAGAAGATCGTTGCAAAGTCGATTGGTGATGATCACGACATATGAGAGTATGTGTGGGGAAAAGGTAAATGGATGGACTTAAGATTTTATTTGTCAATAAATGTAAACATAATAAACATATAAAAATTTTATACTATACTATAATATTTTGATAAAGTTGTACCATATTGTAACATTATCTATATTTTCTGTACTATCTATTTTTTTTCGAGGTATTTATTACCATGTCATTAAATTTTTCAAGTCAACGTCTAGGTAGGCACCACGTCACCAACAGTTAACGGTGTTAATAAATATTAATGGTTTGTACTATCAGTATCAACTTTTCAAAGATTTTGTAATATTTTGTAACATTTTAAAGATTTTATATCATATTATAACATCAATCAAATTGTTTCTACAATTCTTGCTTTTTTTTCTCACGTGTCCTATTGTACCACATAGACAATTTTGACTATGTTATAACAGAAAAATCGACTTGTGACCAAACGGGGAAAACAAAGCAAACTTAATGACGTTCTAGGTCATTAACAAAATAGGTGACAACATACGAAATTTCAGAAAACTACGTAATTTTCTAGACTGTTTATCCTATTAAAAAAATCATTTCATTAATTTGAGAAAAAAATATATACTAATAAAATCAATATAATAAATTTCATAAGTGTAGTTAAGTACAAAATATAAAAAATAAATTAAATTACTCGTTTTATTCTTTTTGATACTTGCGCATTAAACGTAAGTTAAATATTTCACCAATTCCTCTTCACCGCATCTAAAGTTTCGTATCCAAATTTTCAATCTTTCCTTTTCCTGTGCCAAAAAATATATATTCATCCTTTTCCTTTCCCCTCAACAAAGAGTACAACTGCCGAAACCGCTCGCCACCTCCACCTCCACCTCCACCTCCGCCCCCGCCCGAGCCCTCCGCCCTAAGGAGGCGTCGGTAGAGGATATGGCTCTTCAATCGTCCAATATCTTCTCCGTCATTCTCTCTTTACTGTTCGCTAGCATAATTAC
>JAOYND010025223.1:0-12190 GCA_025802135.1 Lagerstroemia fauriei | reverse complement strand
ACAGCGTTAAGTTTGGTACGAATGAATAAAATGAAATAGAATGGAATAGGTTTTATAGTATAAAATATGAGGAAATTGTTAATTTTTATGTTCATATTGCATATATTAAAGAATGTGATTGTGAGAAGTGGTGGAAGGATCGGTCCTTATCTTGTTTTAATGAAATACTATTCTATCATTTTAAGAGAAAAGTTAGTATTAAAGTACTCATTTCGTTCTATTTTTTCGAGACAAATATATCAGTAGTCCTGTATGTTTACCGATTCTTGTAAGTGAGCTCTAAATATTTTAAAGTGATAAATCAAGTACTATGTATTGCCCGCATTATAACATCGAGTCATTTCGGTCACTTATCGTTACTTTAAGCTGACATGTCATTTGCAAGAATCGACAAATGTATAGAACTTCCGATATCTTTCTCTCCTATTTTATTCATACAAGACTGCAACGCAAGAGTGAAAAGATAGGAACATTATTCATGCTTATGTTTAAGAAGTTTATTATGACAGCTTCAATTGATTGTGGTGGGTTTTGCTATGGCCACTGGCTCCCTTCACTCTTCCTCACCCTGCAACACCTCATGCTATTTTTATTTTTATTTTTATTACCAATTATATATCTACCACCGAGGATTGTGACTTAATAGTTTAAAACTCACTCTCATGCGGTTTGGTGAGATCGAGATCATAGGTTCGAGTCTCACTCTGAGCAATACTGCCAGTGGAGACTCTTGAACTTGTATTTTGGTAAACACTGACTTCTTAAACTATACGGACCCTTGGTGGTGTTACGTGTACGTTGACGGGCCAGTATTGATATTGGTTATTCAGTTCGTCTGATATATTCGCGGTTGAACACGAAGGCCCGAACATTACATGGCAGAGATGGCTGGATCGTCATTACTGCTATCTTCTTTTTGCTTATAAAAAAGACACCTAATATGTATCTCGGCAATGACTAACTCAGCAAGTTTTTCTTATCTTTTCTTTTCTTTTACCATTGCATGTCACTTTCAGGAGAAAATCTTCAGTGGAGCGGTCATATTACGTAGGCGATGCTGATGTTATATATCTGTCCAATTAGAATTCACTATTTATATATTTGTCCGATTAGGATTCACCATTATTAGGTTTTTTACTATTTCTTTACCATTTATATATTATTTCCAATTAGCGTTCACCGTTTATTTAATATTTTTTATATCTTTTAAGGATTTTTTTTATGATTTAATAACCATAAATATAATATTGATTGTATGTCAAGTCCTGATTGGACGGTTATACCATGTCAACATCGCCTACGTAGTACAACCATTCCACGGATGACTTTCTCCATATTTTTGTGATTTTTCATACCATACGAAGAAATTCGTGTAAAAAATTGTTAAAATTGTCGAAGTTCTTTTGCTATTTAATAATACAAAAAATTTGGGTATATAATCTTAGTGCAGTGGCACAAGACTCTGACTCAAACTCAAGAGATTTTCAGTTAGATCCTTATCGTAATAATTATGTACCCATTTATTTATCTTTATTTTGTGTTCTTATGTTAGACTTACGGACCTCTCTCATCACTAAAAATTACCCTGCATGATTTTGTCATAGGTTGTGTTATCACCAGCCCTGTTCTCTTATATCTGTCTACGCCTCTTTTTTTTTCCTTTTGTCGTGTTGAAGCTAGCTTGCTACTATAGGACCTACGTTCACTATTCAGAAAAATAATACTAGAAGTTTTATATGTTTATCGTTTTTTTATAGTTGAATCCTATAAATTTGAAAATGGCTAATTGAATCCTATAAGATCAATTCTATTACACTTTCAGTCCGAATCGTCCATTTCATTAATGGAACGATTAACGATGTGAAGTCCACGTCAGCAAAACACTGACAATTTGGAAGAAAAGTGTAACTGAATTGATTTTATAAGACTGAATTAATCATTTCCAAACTTACAGGATTCAACTATCAAAAAAGATAAATATATAGGACTTCTACTGTAATTATCTCTTCCACATTCTATGAATTTGCGATGGTTCAATTAACAACGTGAAATTTACGTCAGTAAAATAGTGATGATTCATATTGAAATGTGTAAAATAACCGATCTTATAGGATCAAATTAGTCATTATCAAGCGTATTACCAAAAAACACACCTCTCTTCAACATCAAGACTAGGGCATTACTAGCCCGATTCACTTCCCGGAAGATATGTCTCACACCGAACACTCGAAATCTCCGACGACCGAGCTTTCACATAAGAGTTGATCTCAAATTTTGGAGATATTTTTACATAAGTTAAGCTCGTCACGTCATCCGTGAGCTCTACTAACGGATATTTAACACATCATCATTAAATGTCACATTATCTTTTTCTATTCATTAATAATAATCATTTTTTAGACATAACTTGATATATTTACTTACCTGTCAAATATTTATTGGTTAATTTTACTAAATCATCCATAAACTCGGCTCTCCTAAGAATTTTGCCAAAATTTGCTTCTTCATAGCGAGAAAGTCTTTTATAATACGGGTATACCACGTGGCAGTGCTGACGTGGTAGCACGAGCCAATAGAATTCGATATTCTTATAATTTTTTTAATAAAATCTAAAAGGGAAAAAACAACCCTAAAGGGGAAAAAATATCTATAAAATACTTTGATTTGATTAGCTCGTGATACCACGTAAGTACTGCCACGTGGTATAGCCGTGACGTAAAAACTTTCTCCTTCATAGCCAGCTTTATGTCTGCGACATCTGTCTGTGGGGGACAAAGCTCTGCTTCTTTTCTTGCAATCCTTCCGGAGCCTTCTTGTTTTCACTTCTACTTCTTGCTGAGAGTAATGGCTGCTTTTTTCCTTTTCTCCTCCTTCCGCTTCTCCCTTGGAACACAGGAAAGTTTCTGTAGTATGTCTGTCCACGAGCCGACCTCCTTCTTTCATGTCCAGATTTACTTACTATGAGTTCCACGTTCGGATTATTATTTAAAATTTTTGTAAGATATTCATTCTAACGTAACAGTCTAATCTGTAATTTTGACATTGCCTTATAAAAGAGCTTTTCTCAACCATAGTAAACACTTCATTCACACACACATATATATATATAGGAAAAATGACAACAGATGTCCTATAACTTTATCATTTTTGGCAATTGAGTCTTATAACTTTGAAAGTGGCTAATTCAGTCCTACAACATCGGTTCCGTTAACCTTTAAGTCCCATTTGTCGGAACAGTGAATGGCGTGAATGCCACATCAGCAAAATAGTGACGGTTCAGACTTAAAGGTTAACGGAACTGATGTTATAGGACTGAATTAGCCACTTTCAAAGTTATATGACTCAATTGGCAAAAATGATAAAATTATAGGACCCCTGCTGTAATTATATATATATATATTATTTTAAGCAAATCCAAAACTATTTTGGTTATCCATCAAATTTAGTTTATAATTATTCAAATTTAATTTAAAATAAAATAATAGAAGATGTGAAATAGGTTTTTTCATCGTTTTCATAATTTTAGTATATTTATCCATTTTATTAATTTCTAATAATCAGTTAACTATTTTAGCGATTCTTTCAACCAATTCTCATTATTCTCTTAACTGTACAATTTTCTTTCATTCTTTTAAAATTCTCCAACTCCTTTTGAGTTATGATGTTCACAACTTACACAAGAAATCTATTTTATTCACCAAAAACTCTCCTAATTCCCTGGTTCTATTTCATTTTTATTTTATTTGAACTACTCATTTTTTATCTACTCTAACCTCAAATTTTTTTTCCTTTGACCAACTCTGTATTTCTTTAGTCACCTTAAATTTTTTATAATAGAACGAATTATTGATAATTTCGTGAGTAGTATGGATCACACTCTAATCTATATATTGTAGCCTAGTAGAAAGTACATCTTTCATAAAAATTCACCTAGAACTACAAGAGACTGAGTATGTTTTCACCTAAAAATTTAAACAATTAGGAGGTGGTCTTGAAAAACCTCATATAATTTATGAGAGAGGAGAAGAGTAGTGATATTGAAAGAGATAAACATGGTCGGCCATTAGCCAAAACCACGAAAGTCTAACTTTATTAAATGACTGACTGACTCAATGATTACATACGACGAATCGCCTATTTACAAGCATAGAATATTAAATAAACTGGAAATAAATAATTCAAAATATTGGATTGATATCAAATCCGATATTATAAAATCCTAAAGATATTAAATAACCTAATTGATCTATACGATTTTATTGTCAAATATTCTACTTTCTAAATAACCATAAAATAACTTTAACAATTATTTAACTCTGTCGATGTAGGATTCAATTCTTAACGTCTGCCTTCACGTGGCAACGTGCCTTACACTTACCACATACCCTTAAACACCCACCATTAACAAGTGACATCGAGCCAAGTATTTTTCTTCCGATCTCGGATGAGGGGGACAAACTACCATAAGATGGGCATTTCTCAGTCCTCGAGCTAACATACGAGTTATCGATTGTTTTTCCATACTAGATAAACTGGCCAAGAGCCGATCATTTTCTTTACGCTCTTGGCTTAACTAATCACGAGTTTCAGAGTCGGACATAGCGTGGTGTGAGCCCACTCGATCAGGGATGGATTTAGGGGGAGCGATCGCCCCCCTTGAACTCGAGAATCTCCATGAAATTTTATATAATTTTTACTTGATTTTGTCCAATTTTTATTGAACTACATATAGTTCGCCCCCTCTAGATTCTTCACTTTACTTTCTTATAGAGTTTCGCCCCCTGAGCAAGTTTTCTAGGTCTGTCCCTACGCTCGATAACTTGTTCTAATACCATAAAAAAATTTTCACCAAGACCTACAAGAGACTGAACTTATTTCTACTCAAAAAATAAAATTGTTAGGTAATAGTATTCAATTCTCTTATAAAACCAAATTTAGTCAACATAATCACTGCAAGCACAAACTTTTGTTCAAATCCAACGGCCTAGTAGTAGATTAAATATATGGCATATATTATTCATTTATTATGAATATGTAATATTTAATCATAATTAATTTAAATTAAGATTAGTGAGATCATATTTTCACTTACATAAATTATAATTAAATATTCTTCACCTTAAATGACCGATACTCATCCAGTAATTTTAGAAGGTGAAAATTTAAATTAAGATTATGTAGATACGCATTAATAAATCTATCATCATATTATTAACTTTTGAAATTTAATGACTATTAAAAACTAAATTTTATGTTTTAATAGATAATTTTGGAAGATGAAAAAGATGCCTCAGAGAAAATTCGTGCTCATATAGATATAGAAGAGATAGGCATATAGGAGAAAATGTATAATTAGAAAAAAAAATGTATGGAAGTTCTAGTAAATCCGAGAGTAAATGATCCCACTGGAGCCGCAAAGCCAGCCATGTGAGCTGATAGGCCGGCGGGAGAACGGCTTGGCCGGCGGTGAATCGGCGACAGAATATTATTGTCGGGCCAACGTGGCAACGGTCGGTAAACGAGTGAAAGTGACGGGAGGAATCAAATTTAAACGAGATATAGATAATATATCGCGATATTTTGGCGGTAAATTGAGTAGAAAAAGAAAAATAAAAGTGGAGCTGTCCGTTCCAGAAGGCAACAACACACAGACATGTGGAACAGGATAAGACAGATTCCTTCGGAATTTTCCCTTTTATTTTTTTTTTATTTACAACGCTTTGTCTGGTACTCATAGCGAGCATTAATTTCAGGAATGTTGAACATCATTAAGGTGAGAAAGGGCATGTGCTGCGTTGCTATTTGCTCTCGTGTGAAATTAAGATACCTCGAGTTTGATTGCTGTTATTTCTACTTTTTTAATGAATAAAAAGAAAAGTATAAAAAAATTCATGCGTAGCATCAATCCAACTCTAGTCTATATTTATGATAAATTCTATGACTCAATTGCTAAACCATTAAATTCTATGACTGTTTCTTTATATAGTACTAGATAAGAAACCCGTATTACACATGGTATATATTAGAGCAGACTAACAGTTTAGTTCTCAAATTTATAAAGTGCCAACATTTAAGGACCTCAGTTTTAATTTACATCAATTTAGTCAAGACATTTCTATCTCGTTTAACACGTTGGTCTTTCTGTCACTTAAGTTTAATGAGAATCTGAAGTGGCATTCAATTTGGCAAACAGACTCTGATGTGGCAGTGCCACATCAGTAAAATACAAAATAATAATCTAATAACTCTTTAGTCCCTGAATATTTAACATTCTAACATTTAAGGACATAAAAAAGTTTTTATTGTAACTAAAGTTCGTAAAATTCACATTTCATCTAAGTGTTAGAGGGTTAAATATTCATGGACTAAAGTTCATCAATTCATATTTTATCTAAAATTTTGATCTAGTTTTCAATATTAAATAAAATCCAATATGATACCAATATTGTACTACCTACTTGTGATTCTATATCAGTTTAATACGAGAGCATGTGTTGCGCGTATGCTTTATTTTACTACTTGAATTATTTAAATATTCAAAGTTAACTCTTACTATTCTCTCCTTCAATAACGATTATATTAGATCATCTTTTAAATGAAGAATATATACAATTAAGGAGATTAATTCTTCTTATATTAGTCAACTGGTCAAGCCACTAATACAGGTGTCTGTTTATACGTGAAAATTATGTTTTAGAAATTTATTAAGTAACTACTAATAAAACCAGTCTAAATTATTTTTAAGTTTTGGTGGTGACTTGTACCTCTATAGCTGTGGATACAATTTTCTACCACGTAATCAAATCACGCATGAAAAAGAGTTTGTGGAACTCTATGCGTTCTTTTAAGTATCATGTTTTATTTAATTTTGGCATGTCAATTACGATATGACTACTAGGTCAAGTAGGACCTGGTTAAGAGAGAGACCAAGATTGGAATAATAACTTGAGGAAATTATGATCCTTATGGCTAATTAATCCATTTAGTTACTAGTATTTTTTATTTATTGCTTGTTTTCTTATTTAAATTTCACATTTCTATTATCTGAATAAGGGACAAATGTGTCCATTTCAATATATCCTAACTTGGTACGTGTCAGGTTCTCCTGTTTAATTCCAAATAGTTATCTCATTGCCCGTGTACGAAAAAAATACTTGACTCGAATTCAGTTGTTGAGGGCAGGTGTATAAGAGCATGCGTCAAGTGTGAACACGTTTTCACGTGATGACGGGTATTGAAGAATAAATCTCATATCGAAAAATCAAAAAAATGAAACCTGATTTATAAGAAAATTGTGGAGCATCCCCTAATAGTTTAGGCTTTTAGATGAAAATAGACTCAACCATTTATAGATCCAATGGATATTTTACAGTTTCTATGAGACAATAATTGTTTTTACTTTTATATTATACTGTACCACTTGCACTTACTTGTTCCTTTAAAAAATCCTCTAATATAAGTTTTATTGAAGGAGAGAATAGTAAGAGTCAACTTTGAATATTTAAAGAATTCAAGTAGTAAAATAAAGCATGTGTGCAACACATACACTCGTGTTAGAATAATATAGAATCGCAAGTAGCTAGTACAATGTTGGCATCATATTGGATTTTTATTTAAAAATATTCAAAACTGGATCAAAATTTAGATAAAATATGAATTGATGAACTTTAGTCCATGAATATTTAACCCTCTAACACTTAGATGAAATGTGAATTTTACGAACTTTAGTTATAATAAAAACTTTTTTACGTCCTTAAATGTTAGAATGTTAAATATTCAGGGACTAAAGTATTATTAGACTATTATTTTGTATTTTACTGATATCGTAGTGCCACATCAGCGTCCATTTGCAAAATTTGATGCCACATCAGAATCTCGTCAAATTGAAATTGAGATTCTCAAGTGTTGGCGATTTACAAATTTGAGAACTAAACTATTAGTCAACTCTATATATTAATCAATAAAACAAGTTAATTACAAATTCATGTATAAATAAAGAGAGTGAATAAATAAAATCAATATATATAAATAATAAGTGGAGCCTAACGACAAGAAAAAAATAAGTTGAAAAAAAAGTTATAAGAGAGAACATATGAGAGTAAGTGGTTATTAAGTGAGTGAGTAGTTATTTTATTGGGAGAATGACAGCAGTAGTCCTATAACTTTATCATTTTTTATAATTGAGTCCTATAACTTTGAAAATGGCTAATTCAGTCCTATAACATCAGTTCCGTTAACCTTTAAGTCCGAACCGTTAGTATTTTGCTAATGTGACATTCATGGCATTTAATGTTCTGTTAACGGAACAATAACAAATCGAACTTAAAAGTTAACGGAACTGATGTTATAGGACTGAATTAATCACTTTCAAAGTTATAGGAATCAATTGTAAAAAATGATAAAGTTATAGGACCTATGTTGTAATTATTCCTTATTTTATTATATTTACTATTTTACCCCTCTTTAATTCCAAATTTAAGAATTATTAAGATTTTAATTATTATATATAAAGGGTAAACATGAAAAGTTAAAAAGTGATATTAAATGAACGGTGAATTTACGTAAAGCAGTAATAGAACAGTATAATCATCGGTAAATGACACTTTTTGTTCTCAACCTTTTACACTTTTGTCATTTTTATCCTAAACCTTTATTTTTATTCATTCACGTCATCAACCTTTTGAGTTTTTACCACTTTGGTCATACTGTTACTTTTTCCATCCAAAAAAGCATATTTCATCAAAAAAAGGAATATTTCATCCAAAAAATATTTTTCAACAAAAAATGTTTTTCAACAAAAAATATTTTTCAAAAAATAAATAAATAAGGGAAAAGACAAATGAAAATGAAAGTATCGATAAGGTTTTACTAATGGTCATATCTCCTTCAAAATTAAGACATATTCCAAATTTAAAATTGATTAATGGTTATTATCATTATAAAATCATGATTCATTGTGAGAAAAATAAGTTCTAATTTTAAAAGAGGCATCTGCTAATAACTAATATTTTCTTCATTAGGGACGAGATATGCTTTTTTTGAAAAATATTTTTGTTGAAAAATGATTTTTGGACATAATATTCTTTTTTGGATCGAAAATATTTTTTTTATGGAAAAAGTAAATGTACGACCAAAGTAATAAAAATTCAAAAGATTGAAAACGCGAGTGATAAAAAATAAAAATTTAAGAAAAAAATAATAAAAAATTAAAAGTTGAGATCAAAAATATATTTTTCCATATAATCATCAAATTGTGGTAACTCGAGCACGGAAGAATGAGAAGAGTTAAAATATCTCGAACTCACGAGTCATTCCAAGAAAGGAGAAATTGCTCTGTACGGCAAAACAGGGAGGAGGGAGGAACACGAACAGTGAATGGAACGGGAGGCAGAGTGACGTCAGCAGCCCGAGGAGGGGACAGCCCTCCACCCCACGCGCAGTTGGGGCGGTCCTCACTCTCTCTCTCTAGTCTCTCTCTAGTCTCTCCCTCTCCCCTCTCTCTCTCTCTATTCTTCTTCTTCTTCTTTATATTAACCGTTGTTGTCTTCTTCCTCTTCATTGCTCCTGTCTTCACAAGCGTAACTCGGACATCGTACTTTGCTGCAGGCTCCCTCTCTCACTCTCTCCCCTCTCTATCTCAGGTACGGACTATTCACAAGCTCTTTCTGCATCCAATGATTCCTTCTCTTCTTCGGGAAACCCTCTTCGGATCGATCACGGGAACCCTAACTCCTGAGCTTCCACTTCTGGCTCCGTGTTTTCCGCACTAACCTGCCGCCCATCGATCTGCTCCGTGAATCGACGGATCGATGTCTTCGAGTCACAGGACTCCCCATCTTATAAGACTTCTTTTAGAATGTTCCCAGGATCATGTACAGCTATGAATCTAGAATTCCAAATCAAAAATTTTACGGGTCTTTTGAGTATTATTTTTGAACTCCGTGTATCATACGTATTTAACTTATCAACCGAGGGGAGGGTTGGAGCACGGAGTCTCATATATCAGACGCTCGCACGGGTATTTGAACCCGAGCTCGTCTTGAGTTAGGAGAGGGATAAGGAGAAATATTGTTTTTGTGTCTTTGGTTTGAATCGATGACTATTGTTCTAACCTCGAGGTCTAGTCGATTTGGCATGCTGTGTTTCATGGAGCCGGACTTCGACTCCAGTGTCAGTTCTATAATAGGAAAAATGACACTGGAAATCCTATATGTTTATCTTTTTTGCAGTTGAGTCATATAAGTCTGAAAATACATAATTCAGTCATATAATATCAATTCTGTTATATTTTCAGTCTGAATAGACACTATTTCGTTAACGACATGAAGTTTACGTAAGCAAAATAGTAACGATTTGAACTGAAAGTATAACAGAATTCATCTTATATGACTGAATTAGTCATTTTCAAATTTATAGGACTAACTATAAGAAAAACGACAAATATAGAGGATTTTCACTGTAATTGTCCCTCTCATAATTCATCGGAAACTCCTACAGCAAAATCGAGCCAAGCCGAGCCGATGCCGGAGTAGGAACTAATATTTGCCAATTATAAGTTTGGAAGATCTAGCACTTTCGCTTTGGCCGTTTGAATCTGAACTTTCTACGCTTCAAGGGTTTCAGTTACATCTTCCTATCGGCCTCTGATCTTGCTCGATGCAACTTAAGGTTTGAACTGGGATGAAACTCTTCGGTTCGGTCCCTGAACCGTCCCGTGAAGGTTTTCCATGAGCAAAGCAGTATAGACTGCGCTAATTACACTAAATTTTACTTATATTAAACAATTCAGTAACTAAACAGTAAAAAAAGAAAAAATTCGCCAACGAGAGTGGTAATAATAGAATGTCAGCCATGTAAATCGTAGACAAGAAGTCAAAGGGGTCAGAGCAAGGGAGAAAGTTTTGCGTATAATATGTATATCAAATGACAGTATTTACGTACTGTCATAATTTAATTTAATTAAATTATTTTTAGGGTTTTTTCTTTTAATTTTTATTAGAAATATTTAAAAAATAAATTTTATTAGTTTGTGACATTACATCAACACTGTCACGTGATATACCCTTCACACACGAGACTTCTCCGGAGCGAAGCGACAGTCCCCTCAACTTTCATTCCATTTTTTTTCCTTTCTCCATTAATTTTTTTTCCAACCACAGCCTTCTTTGATCAAAATCACATGTATAAATGAGTCTATATACAAACATATATACATATATACATACATAATTATGTGCAATAGGACATGCATATTTTTCTAGGCAGGCCTGATCGGGCAGACAAGAAAAGGGACTGCCTGTCTTTTTGGTCAGTTTTTTTTTTTTTAATTTTCTTTACGTCCTTCGAGGAAGGCGTGCTTAACTATATACCTTAATCACGTCATTAACATCTCACCGCCTTTGACTTCCTCCTCCTCATTCCTATTTTCATGCTCTCTTCCTCTTCTCTTAGCTTCCTCTAGCTCGATCCTAACATGACTCAGTTGAAAATCGACCGAAACATCTTGATGAGTCGGTTGGGATTCGATTCTCACCGTAAGAGTTCTGTATCTTTTATCCTTATATCAATCTTATAAATCTCCTTATTACTAAAAAAAAAGTGGCATTAGTCTTGGAAGCTCATCGCATGGAATCAGCTACATGAAGCACGTGCATGCACGATAGATCAAACTTATGCTCTGATAGTATAATAAAATTTAAGTTTACTACAACCATTTGCCATAAAAAAGTTAATTCGGTTAGATAACCATATGGTTTACTATATGTTACTTTATAGATATCAAAGAGAGTTCATTCTTTTTTTTTGTAAATAAATATCCATGAGTCCAAAAGAATGGTGATGAAGAGGTACACGTAATTTTATAGATGAGAATCGGCTACAAATTCTCTCCGTCCTAAATAGAAAATGATGCCAAGTGGTTTGAGCCCATTTATTGGAATGGAGTTCCTTATTCCTTTCAAACTGATTCATACTGTATATAAGTTTATATATTAAGAAAACAATGTAGATAAAATACCAGCAATATAAATAATATGGATACTGTCATATATCAGTTTAAACCATTACATGTATATAAGTGTAATATCTCGTAAAAAAACACCGTAAAATTTAATTATATATATGTATGCATTTATATATGAGATAAGATAATAAATTAGGGGTACAGTACAGGGCAGAGTGTAAACCCCGT
>JAOYND010025123.1:0-12192 GCA_025802135.1 Lagerstroemia fauriei | reverse complement strand
TGGGTCGATCTCTCTCTGGTCAAAATCTTCCTCTTCACACCCCCATGTGCCCTATCCCTAATTTTAAGAGCTTTAAAAGTCACTTGCCCCTTTGATTTTTATATCTTCACATTATTAATTAATCTTATAGAGAGAGAGAGATAGATAAGGATGGTCATTATAAGACACGTTTCTCTTCTCAAATGGACCATCTCAATAATGAATCAAATGACCCAACGTGATCTGGTACAGTGATGTCGTTCTCGATTTAGGACCCAAAAGTTATCATGTTAGATTTTTCGTTAGGGAAGCTTTTGATATCCATATATTGGAAAAATGATGGCGAAAGTCCTATAACTTAGCTATTTTTAGCAATTGAGTCCTATAACTTTGAAAGCGGCTAAATGAGTCATATAACATATGCTCTGTGACATACTCGAGTCCAATCCGTGACCAGCCATTATAGCGACGATGATGTGGCAGATAACGCCGTTAAAGCTTGTAGACGTGGCATTTTCTCGTTCGCGTGGCAATTTTATTGCTGACTTGTATTGCTGACATGACGATAAGGTGTAATTACCTTTGTATGTATAGATCAAGCGTGGGATGAATTGGCGTTGGGTCGAGGATGGAGGAGGAAATGGAGGTGCAAGAGGTGGTGGTGGCGGCTGCGCCTGCGGAGGGCGAGAGAGGGTCGTAAACGGAGGATGGAGGGTAAATGGCATGTATTTGAAAATTTGATGAATAGTTAGGGGTAGAAAGGTAATTACACCTCATCACCACATCAGCAATACACGTCAGCAATAAAATTACCACTCGAATGGGAAAATTCCACGTCTGTACGCTTTAACGGCGTTATCTGCCACATCATTTTCGCTGTAACGGCTGGTCACGGATCGGACTCGAATATGTCACGGAGCATATGTTATAGGACTCATTTAGCCACTTTCAAAGTTATAGGACTCAATTGCCAAAAATAGCGAAGTTATAGGATCTCCGCTGTCATTTTCCCTCCATATATTTGTCTCACCATTGTATCTTCTTCTAAGTTTATGGATCTCGATATAATCGAGAAGGAAATGAATGGTATTGATAAATTTTATATAATTTATGAGAGATGATGAGAGCGGAGATATTAAAAAAATAAACGTGGTCAGTCATAAACCAAAATAATGGGAGTTTAACTTTATTAAAATGACTGCATGACTCAAAAATAACATAAAATGATCAGCCTATTTGTAGGCTCAGAAAATCAAATAAAAGGAAACAAATATTTTAAAATATCATAACAATTTCTAAACCGATATCACCAAATCCTACTGACAATAACAAATATAATTAACCGATACGATCTTACAACGAAATATTTTATTTCCTAGATAATCTTAAAATATTTTTAACAGATATAATTTATAGCGTAAATGATCTGTTAAGCAAGGGTCGATACAATGATATACGTTATCGTAAATTCGATTTTTTTGCCAATGAAACTCTCAATATCCATTCATGCTTCTATTTGTTTTATCATTTTGTACACTCATCGATCTCGTTTGTAATAGACAAAGAAATGAATGATATGATACGTAGAGTAAGTGATGATATGTCAAAGGTGCAAATGCAACTTATGATGAGGAATCACACACATATTTAAACTATAGCTAGTTAAAATATCACTTCGTACATAATGCATAGGGTGATAAGTCAAAAAGGGCTCCATGTACGATTATGTATGTCGTGTTATTAAATGATGTGCCGTTTTACGTCTACATTTATTAGGTGCTATATTCACTGTATATTCTAATATATCTTTTCTATATTTCTGATAGGATTTTTATTCTATTTTCTAATTTGATTTTGATGCCCAATTTATAAATTCAAAATTTTCATTATACTCTATACATATCAATATACGATTCTCTTCTTCCATTCACTATTTGTAATCTTCAACTATTTAAGGGCACATATCAAGTGTCAATACGTTACCACATGAGAACGAGTGTTGAGAATGAATCCCACATCGGACAATTAATAGAAATGATCTTGATTTATAAGAGAATTGAGTATCACCACCTATTAGCTTAGATTTTTAGGTCGATATGGGCTCGAGACTCTTGTAGGCCCGGGTGAAAATTTTATATGATATCAGAGCCGGTTATTATGTGTGCTTAGGCCGAGTATGGAGCTCGTGGCCCGTAAACCAGAAACCGGAAGAAAAAATGTCCGGCTCGATTTTAGTTATTAGCTCGAGGACGGTAGAGAATGCTCATCTCATGGTAGTTTATCCCCTTACTTGAGATCGGAAGAGAAATGCCTAGGTTGAGATCGGTCGTGAGGGCTGGTGTGGAGAATGAATCTCACATCGGATAATTAATAAAAATAATCATGGTTTATATAAGAGAATTATTTACCACCACCTATCAGTTTAAATTTTTAGATGGATATGTGATTGACACCCTTATTGGCCAATATGAAAATTTATTATCAACTATAACCAATAATTGTATTTGCTAATTTTCTCTGATCTCTTTCAGAAATTATGGCATGCAATTTGACAGCTACCTCTGCATTGCTTTTTTCCTTTCACCATCACGACCAGTGACCAAACTATTCTGTAATAAACAATGATTCTGATATTATCTCATAATTTTAATCTTTTAAAATCAGTAAAATGATAATTTTAAATTTTCGTATATACACATATATGCTTGCTTCATCCTTTTTACAATTTTTTTGATTTTTTTTTTGGATAATTTTCATAACCGATTTGTAAGATCTTTTCGAGCTGTATCTCCCGGTCTCCAACTATGAGATGAAACCTTCCTAACTTTATTTCCCATATCGAGTTGTTAGTCTTCCAAGATGCTTGTGGAACATACCTTAAAAATATAGAGCAATTAGGAAAAAGTGAGTCTAATACATGAATATTATTCTCGACCTGACACCCATCCCCTCGTATCGAGATGGTATTTTTGTATCTCGGTATCAATATGTAACAGTACTTACGTCGTAGTACTAATCAATAAAATTAAGTTATTTTTACTATTTTTTATAAAATCCGAAAAATCAATTCTAAAAACAACGAAAACTTATATTAAATAGAATCACTATATAGGTATCGCCATATAATAACACTGCTTTATAAAATATTATTTCGATCTTATCTTACGGGCATGTTTATGACCAGAAAAAAAAAAGATTGAAAATAAAGAAGGACCCCAGCTTCAGATAGGATAAAAAGGAGATCGATCGGGCAACATGAACGGGCCATCAACAAATTTCAGCCGCTTACAGTGAAAACACTGAGGGTGTGATCTGAGTAGGCCTCACTGCCACCAAAAGGACCTTATCATAATTATCCTATAGTTTGAAAATTAAAAAAAGAAGAAGAAAAAACCAGCTCACTTTTATCATTCAAAGTTATGCCCCACTGGTTCTGTTAAGTTTCAATATTGTAGTGACGATGCCTTTGAAATCAGACGCGATACGGATTCAGAAAATTTGCTAGTCGGGACAGAACTTAAAAAAAAATTAAAAGCCAAGTAAAAGGCCGGTTTAAAGGGAGTGATCGTCCCCCGTGTCTGCCTCTGAATCCGATCAATCCTGTTATGTGTGCGTGCCTAGATGTAAAATAATGCCATGCTCGAAAGAGAGCTTTGTCGATGCCATCCATAATATAATCGACTCTTCGTCATATTTTTTCGATGTGTATCGTCTGATATACAGAAGTCCAATGAGTCCTGACTAATTCATATTCGAATTGAGTTAACCCACTAAGGAAATAAAAGTCTTCCAAGATGAATCTTTTGATACAAAGAATAAAATGTGTCGGTTGTCAAGAACCTATTTGAATTGGATTAAATCAATCAATATTTCTTTCTCTTAAATAAAAATAACAAATTTATATGTTAAAATATAAAAAATATAATTTAATGAATTTTACCTATCGATAAATAAACTATATTCTAATAATTTTATTAAGATTATTAGATTTTCTAATAATTTGCACTAACTAAGAAAAAGAAAATTGTGTTTGTCGAGGAAGCCATAAGTAAGTTGAGGAATAAGTGGCGTCATCCTGCCCCTCTATGGGAAAATTTTTTTAATAACAAATATATCCCGTAATATTATGTCATATAATAAATGAATCAAATTTAATTGTTTTTAGAATTGTATTCTTCTTCTTCTATCTTCTATTATTTTTAGCAAATCCAAAATAATTTTGGTTTCATTTCCAAGTTCCAAAAATACCCTCGATCAAATTTATTTTATAGTTGGCCGAATTTATTTTTTTTCATAATTTTAATATAATTATCTATTTTATTAATTTCTCACATTTTATTAACGATTTTCACAATTCACTCAACTATTTTTCAAGATTTTCTTAACTATACAATCCGCTTTCACTCTTTAAAAATTCTCCAATTCTCGATTCGCAACCTTTACAAACAATATATTTTATTTTATAAAAAATAAAAATAAGTAAATCTCACTTGTTCGTAATATATATCCGTTTCACGTAAAACTCTATCTGCGGGGCAATCGAAAGTGCTCCAAAAAGCTGAATCTCTCTCATTGTATTTCTTTTATTATTATTATTATTATTATTAATTTTTTCTGATCCAACTTTTGGCCACGACACGCACTACTTCCATCCAGAACCCAATTCGAAGATTACAATCTGCAGCCACAAATGGACCGATTAATAAAATGTAAAAGTTGCTTCAAATAAATCTTCGTGCGGAATCTTTGAAAATCCATTGTGGGTTCTCCATTTTAGTTTTTTGAATGGTTTCAAAACGACACATCTGCTTCGTGGGACTCGATAAAATATAACTCGACGGGCAATCTCACATAAAAAAACAAAAAATTTATCAAAATATAATAGAGTAAAATACTATCACCATTAAAATTAAATTTTATTACTGGATCCGATTTTATTTTTCGATTTCTGTCCAAACCGTGAGGCAGGACAGGGTCATTGAATTTTCTTTTAAAGAAAAGTTAATTTGGAAATGATAAAGGAGTATGATATGATATGACACGACTAATCGCTATTCATTCTGGATGAATCGATGGAAAAGAAGGCTATGCCTTTTGCTTTAGTTTTTGATTATCCCAAATTTCCCTTTTTGCTTAGAAAATATAAAACAAATGGAAATAAAAAAAGGAAAACATGGGTGATTACAGGAAAAATCATACCGTCTCGTCAATTCTATTTGCTAGGGATGATCGGTTCTTCTCGAACCTATAGTATATTTTTCAAGTTATCTGAATAGTATGTTGTACATGATCGATTCTTAACTTTTGGATTCTAATCTACAGTCTAATCTGTTGAATTTAGGAACATGAACGGGTTATGAATATTATCTTGAAATATATTTATTATTTTTTGAGTTTCGTAATTTTATCAATTCAACATACTTATTTCTAATTTAAATTTGAAATAGAATAATTGAGTAATGAAAAGAAAAAGGTAAGTTGATTTATTAAAAAATTAAATTCCTTTAAAGATAAATTTATTTATTTATATTTTTTTATGAGTAATTTCTTTCTTTATAAAAGTGTAGCCTACTGGGATGAGGAGCCGGTGACCTGGTGTGCACGAGAAAAGATTTAATCTAATTTTATACGTATACAAATAGAAAATGATATAAGAAAAAAAATAAATGAGTGTGAATAATTTTACTGATAATAATTTAATTTATGATCTCTTAATTTCATATTAAAAATAATATTATTACACTAAAATCTTATTTATAAGCTTTAATCTTATTTATGATTCCCAAGATATTTGCCGGTTTGAAGGCCGTAGGATGATTTGACCGACTCTGACAGTGCAGCGTAGGGAACCCTCACGTGCGATTTCTACTCTTCTTTATTTCTTATTTATTTGGCGGGGACCAATTCCCCCGATTCTTCTTATTTGACTATTTATTAAATTTCATAATAATAATAATAATAATAATAATAATAATTCATTAAAAATCACCGGCCTCAAAT
Source organism: Lagerstroemia fauriei (assembly GCA_025802135.1). Classification (NCBI taxonomy): domain Eukaryota; kingdom Viridiplantae; phylum Streptophyta; class Magnoliopsida; order Myrtales; family Lythraceae; genus Lagerstroemia; species Lagerstroemia fauriei. The sequence goes on along the minus strand of JAOYND010025123.1, from coordinate 6,213 downwards.
TTCAAGTTTCTGCCTTACTACCAATACGAGGTTGGCTTAATAGTTTACTCACTAGACTCTATGGGTGATCCTAAGATTGATCTTCAAGTTGCGAGGGGTCGACGAAATTTTTTTTAGGAATTTTAGTCTGACCGTAGATTAATTTCAAGATATGTTTTAACTGATTCAAAAATACTGCAAGGTACAAACTAAAAAAGTTCATGTCCTGCCCAACATTGGAGTATCGTCTAGGGGCGGGTGGGGTTGCAAGCAAAAAATTGGAACTTGAAAAGTATTAACTCTACCCAGCCTAAAAATCTATTTTTGAAGTCCTATATGAAATCCGGTTAGTTTCCAAGCTTTGCAAAGGCCGAAAAAGCCAAGTCCGAACAAAAAAAAAATCCGACGGGAACTAAATTTAAAGGGTCATAAAAATTTATATTAATATTTTACTAACTTATCAAAACTATTATATTTGACTTGATTGACCAATTATTTTTTAAAAAAAGTTTTGTCTCCCTTAAAACTCAATATATTTGGACCCAACACAATCCGTGAATACGCTGAGCATGGTTTGTAATATCATTGAAAAATCAAGAATCTTTAATATCAAAATAAAAATAAAAATCAAGAAGGGAAAATTACACCAATGGTACATTTCCTTTACGATATATTTTATAATGGTACATTTCCTTTTTTTGTTATAATTTAGTACATTCCTTTATAAAATATTTTATAATGGTACATTTCCTTTTTTCGTTACAGTTTAGTACATTTCTTTTCAAAATTATTACAGTTTATTACAAAACATCAAACTGCTATTAACACCGTCAATACTTGATAACGTGGCAATCTGATATGGACGCAGTTTTAATGTTATACCAATGCTAAACAGCATTGACGGTGTTAAGGGCAGTTTGATGTTTTGTAATAAACTGCAATAATTTTGAAAGAAAATGTATTAAACTGTAACGAAAAAAAGGAAATGTACCATTATGAAATATTTTATAAAGGAAATGTACTGAAATATAATAAAAAAGGAAATGTACCATTACAAAATATTTTCTAAAGGAAATGTACTATATATATAATTTTTCCAAAAGAAAAACATCTCATATTTGGCATTTCTTGTAAATTCACGTCCAGGTAGGCTGCATATATTTTTAATATAATACATATGAATCCGTCAACGGGGATCATTTTAATTAATAGTTAGCCCTCCTTGTTATTTTCCTATATTAGACTTCTCGTGTCCTGAAATTTGTTAATTTATCTGAGACGAGAATCACGCTACTGTACAGCCAAGAGAAGAATCATTGCACTATTGCACTATTTATATAAAGACACGGGGCGCATATATGGACCTAATGTGATTTGATTGGTTAATTATTTTCGGTATAGAAAAATTCAGTGAATCGCATTAGATCACTTAACAATAAAAAAAATTCTACTAGTCGTAAATTTTTTGCATTTACAAGATTTGCCTGAGTCAAGATCTGGGTCTTGAATAATGGTTGATAGAGGTAACATATTGACAATGAATAATTAATGAGTCAGTCTCTTGGTAAGAGAAATAAAAGGATTTTTACTAATGAAGGTTGGCGCAAGTGGAACTGACTTGTGCCGCTTAAGCAGATGACTCGGGTTCGAGTCCTTGTGGACACAGCAGATCTTCTTGGGAGGGGTCTCCAGGAAACCGTCCGACAGTACCCCGAATCCGGATTAGTCGGCTAGCCTTAGGGTAACGAATATCGGATGGAAAACCAAAAAAATTAAAAAATAATAGGATTTTCTCTTTTTATTATTATTATTATTATTATTATTATTATTATTATTATTATTATATTTTGATCACTCCTAGGAGATTCTGGTGATTGAACTTCTGCATTTTGACCATTGATTAGTCGTTGTATTTAATAATAATAATATTTTTTGATCAAGAATAATAATAATATTATTAGTATTATAAAGTTGAACTTCAAATTGATTCAATTGTTATTTTTTCTAATGAATAATTGTAATATATTAATATCAAGTGTAGTGGTTGAATTGAATCTTGCTTTCCCGCAATACAGCGATATTAGGAGCATTGATTTAACTTCACTTCCTTAAAATACAACGATGCATTGTAAGGGGTAGGAGAAAGTCTTTGTTTCAGAATATATTAGTACTGATTGATAGTGTTACAAGATAATATAAATTAGTCACATCAGTAATTTTATGAGAAAAATTATAACAAAATATAAATTTAAATGTTTCTAGAAATAGAAAGATCATGTATCCGCTGGCGAAAAGGAGAAAGCGATGTCAAGTATGAAGAACACGAATTTTTTAGGGCTTTTAGAATTTATTGGAATATATATTTAGAATTTCAATTTATATTTGGGGAATTATATTAGCATTCCTAAAAGTTTACTGTTACACCAAAATCAATTCTACATATTTAAAAGTGATCTTTTTAATCCTAAATGTTTACTCCATCACATATGTAAAGTCAATTCCGTCACTTGTCGTTAGATTGTCATCGTATTTTGTCATTAATTCATCTGACTTAACACATGAGTTGACATTTTTCATATTAAATATATGACAAAATATTGAATCGTATAAAAAGACATTTTATGAGATCCCAAGATTTGGAAAAATTAACCCCACAAATTCGCGTCACGACCCGGTAACTCAGCTAGATTGAAATTGAACTAATTGATTTAAAAATAAAATAAACATCGCAGTCTCAACCCAAAAAATCCAATTTCATTTTCTTGTTCACTGCTAGTTGAACCGGGTAAAGAAGACATTGCCAAAATAAACCGAGTTGAACAATATCAAATCATATATATTATAGCCACGTCAAATAAATTAATGGCAAAAAATGATAGTTTAATGTAATTAGTGATAAATCAACAATATACCATATTTAGAATTGAAAATGCTACTTTAAAATTTATAAGACCGATTTAGTGGAAATGATAATTTTTTAGGACTAGTATAGCAATTCTCTCATTTATATTTTGACGCCTAACTTATCTCTCATAAATCTACTGATATTGCTAATTCTTATTAGATTATAACACTAACAAGCAGGTGCTAACCTGATATACCGTGAAGTACAAGACTTTCTCAAGGGCAGACAATTCTAAAAAAAACATTGAAATGCCATAAATGACACAACTCCACGATTCTCTCATTATATTGCAGTTCTTGACATTTTTCGATACATGAAAGGCACTATTTTTCACAAATGACAATTCTTGTTTGATTCTACACTATGGCTATGTATTCTCAATTATGTGGATTGGGTCGTTGATCTTACAGATCGTCGATCAACCATCAACTATTGTCTCTATCTCAACGATTCTCTTATTTGTTGGCGGAACAAGGAGGAAATTATTGTTGCCCACTCTAGTACTGAAGTTAAGTACCTAGCACATGCCAACATGGTTGCGGAACTTCTGTGGCTTACGAGGTTGCTAGTAGATATGAGTGTTCATCATTCCTAGGCCATCACACTGCAATGTGACAACAAAAGCTCATTACAAATTGCCCATAACAATATTTTCCATGAGCGGACCAAGCATATTGAGTTGAATTGCCACTTCATTTGTCAACATATTCTCGATGAAATGGTCCGTCTATTGTATATCACTCCATAGGAATAACCGGTAGATATTTTCACAAGACACATCCTCTGGGCGTTTTTGTAGTCTGTTCACAAATTCCAAACAATGTCTTCTGTAATCTTTTGAGTTTGAGGAGATGTTACTGTACAATCCGTTGATTAATGTCTAGACTTGTGAAGCGTAATATATCTTGTATATTCTCGTGGGATTTTCAGTATATTCCCGATTCTATTTTCTCAATTTGATTTTGATAAATCAAATATGAAAATTAAGTAATAGATTTAAGAAAAAAAGTAAAGTGGTTTTATATATAGTGAAAAAGGTAAAGAGAAAATAAGAGAAGAATGTATGTGATATAAAAAAAAGAGTGAAGAAAGAATAAGTAGTTATATATTATTAATTTTACCACCACATTCCTATTGTTTATTAATCTAATTGTTGTTAAAAAGTTAAATATTAATGACTAATTTGGTAAAGAGACAAGAAATTAAACAGGATTGTTGTTTCCATATATAATACTAGATGTCTGCCCGTATTACACACAAAATTATCAATTGTATATATGATTATAAAAATTTCATAAATGATCATTAAATTTTCAATGGCATTCTTAATATTTAGAAGGTTGTTGTCATAATAAAATGAAAGTAAATATATAATTAAAAGGAGAGAAAATTAATGAGTAGTTGGAGCAGTTATGAGTGATAAATTATCGTTTTAGGGTCATTTATCCATTGAAATCCTCTTTTCTTTTCCTTGTTTAGTCTGTTTTATATTTATTAGAGACATTTATGAAAGTTTTAAAAGCAAGAAAAATTACTTCTTATTTTTGCTTAAATAATATAGTTAGATGATAGATGACTTATTAAAACTGATATTCCTGGATTCCAGGCATATCTTCATATAAAACAAATCATAAATGGTCATACCTTACAATTACATTGTGAGAAAAAATCAATTAAATTACTTTGACTAGCATTAATTATGGTAACTTACTCGGGTGATTAACATTAATTTACTCGTTTGTCACATTTTGATTGATATTTTCTCATGCTAAGTTACGAGATAAGATCACCGAAGAATTTCTCTTGAGGTGAGATCATATAAGTAGATTTTATATTGATTTCTTTTTCCAAGAAAAATGTATTGGATTTTCTTGCCAAAAAAATAAATCCCCAAAATTAATCTAATTAATTTTGAAATATTATAATGTTTGCAAACTATATTGATACCAGACATATGGAAAGCACAGAGCAGAATATTGCAATTATGCCTCCCCAATGAAGTATGCAAATTAAGCATGGGAATGAATTGGACGCGTCAAGTAAAGTTTTTTTCCCCACTTTTTTTCCTTAAAAGGGACATCTTTTGGTCTTAAAGCAGCAAGTAAGGAGGCCAAAGTCAAAACTAGACCTATGCATGAATAATAATACAATTCATACACAATTTTGACAGAAGTTTATTATTTTTATAATGTAATATCTATAATTTGCACGAATAATACAAATTATTACCTATTAATTCGTGACATCTGATAAAATTATCTATTTTATCATGATCTTTAATAATAGTATAAATTGACATGTAATTTCCTTTTCTTTCTGCAAAACCATGAGCTTAATTTCGTTATAATTTTCCATTAGACGGTGGTGTAGCGTGCTGATACGTTAATTTTATTGCTGATGCATCAATTTTCATTTAAATACAGATAGAGAAATAAGGAAATTTGATTAAATGAGATCAGATTTACTTTTATTGCATAACGAGGTCAGATTTGTTACTATAAATCTGCTATAATACCATGTACAATATCTTAGTTGAATGTGAGATTGGACTCACATTCAAATTTTTATTATTATTTACTATATACATAGTATATAGTAACGGCTAATGAAAAATTCTAACGGAGCTCACTCCTTAACACTTTTCAGTCAATTTAACCTTAGTTTTTTTGTGCGTCAACTAGGAAGGGATCGGCAGGGTCATTTAACGAGTAACCTCCCCGATAGGAAGAAATTCTCAGCTGATTTTATCTTGTATTTTGACATAAAGAAATATTTTAATTAAGTTATAGTAAATTAATAATAAATGTTAAATTATCTCAACTGTTATTGTAACTTTTACTATTTAAAATAATTTAATTAATATTTTTATCATATCATTATATATTATATATATGAAAAAACTCCCATTTAATATCTTTTTCACTATCCTTATTTACCGGTATCTAATTACATAATTTTTGTTTGCTCTCACTTTCTCTCTCCTCTCTTCTTTTATATTAAATTTTCTCATATTTTCTTTCTACTCTTTTGAATATCACTCTATTTTGTATAATTTTAATACACATTCTTCATATTTCATTTACCAAAAAATTCATATACCCTTAAATTAATTACAATTAAAATTTTATTTGATTATTTATTATATATTTATTTTTTATTAATTTTGTTAAATAATAAAATTTGTATATAGTACGGATTAAATTCTAGTCAGATTGAATCATGTAAAATCGAGATAGGTAGCGAGAGGGTGGGAAAAAAAAACAAAGGATAAGGGTAAAAATCTCATTCCGTAGAAAATGGGGATACGGCATTGTCGTTTCACCGGGCAA
>JAOYND010025020.1:0-12198 GCA_025802135.1 Lagerstroemia fauriei | reverse complement strand
TCCACCACTCCATCTTGTCACCCTGTCGAGTGTTGAGAGTCTATTGTGAAGAGCTAACCATGAAATGAAGCTGTGTTCATTTACCAGCTGTTGAACTGAACCAATATGCTCTTACACAGACATGGATGATCGAAGCAACTCAAGTTCGGCAACGACCTTTTCTTCCAAAGCTTCAATCTTTCGAGTCGCCATTTCCTAGGTATCAAGCTTTGATACCAATTGATAGAAACCTCACAAATTTTATTGAATGAAAATATGGTGGCTGCTATTTGAGAGGCAGCCAAACTCTCGCAATACAAGAAATGAAAGAGAAATGAAACACAAATTATTTTTCTATCCGAATGACCCCCTCTGACTCTCTTAGATACCCATACACTACGAACATGAAACGGAATACCATAAATTCAAAAAGGAAATAATCAACAATTAGCATAATTATCTAATTCTTCCTGAATTTGCTCCTTCGACTCACGTAGACAGTTTTCCCGAATCTATCAAGTTCCTGTTGACACTCAATCCCAAGCACAAATAAAAGGGTTCTTCAAAGGTTACCGTATACAGTGATTTGGCCTGTCGGTTGTTGAGCAGATCGAGCTTTCTTGTCCCAGTTAAAGAGATCCTCTAGAATGAACAGGGGGATTTGGTTCTCGAGCAACATGAGATCCACCATCACTTTCGCTGCCATGAACGGTCTGTCAAACATCCTGCAGCTCCCATCTCTCCCAGTGCGAGTCCCGACCAACATCCCGTATACGAAAGCAGAATCAACCATCATCATCATCACAAACTCGCTGCTTGTGAGATGGATCGTGTCCGCATAGCATTCACGGAGTCTTGCCTCTCTATACTTCACAAACTCCACAAAGTCTCCTAGGCTACGATGTACTCTGTCCAAGAAAAGCTTCAAGTACCTCCTCTTGTACTCTTCCATGGCGCCCAACCCTTCTCCTCTGTAGTGGATTGGCCCTATGGAGACCACCTTTTCGTAGGCAAAGAAAACGGTCAGAACTGATGTGAGTCGAACAATCAGTTTGGTTCAATGTCCGATCAATACGGGACTTCTTCCAGCTGCAAAAACTGATCGTACTTACAGAAAACTCAGGCCTATGATGGAGAATTTTCCTTTTTTTTTTCTTTGATTGGAAAACCTTTTCATGAGTATTCCCTTTTGATGGTAATGGTATACTTATTACTTCATGATAGATGAGGTAATTCAACTTCACCTCCTCATAGTTGAAAAGAACACTGAGAAACAACTTTTGACAGCAATTCATAAACTTCCAAAGTTATGTCTGTTTTCCGGTGATTCATAAACAACTTTTCGGTATAATTGAACTTCCACCTTAGGAGTGTATGCTGCCGGATTTTTAACACGGAGTGGCTCAGGAACTCTGTAGATGCAGTGGTTGGGGGTGAGTTCGCACAGCATACTCATCTCTTCTTCCAGTGAAGTGACCATCACCTGCAGTGCAACTTCTGCGTCTTTCTTTTCCACATCAATCGAAAGCTGCGCGTGATTTACTTCTTCTGCTTCCATCTGCTTGCAGTATCACTCATAAAAGAAATTAAAACAAAAAAATGTCATCAGTTTTGTATACAGGTGTAACAGAAGAAAAAACAGTAGCTTTTTCAGTGAAGTGTTAGGTTTGCAAAAAGGTTTTCAACATGAATGAGCCTCCCGAGTTACTCATCTCCGTCATTTAACAAGTTAACCTTCCAATCAGACATTTTGGTCATTCAAGTTTAAGTTGTTGATCAAAAAGGTTGAATTTTAAGGATCGCCAAGTATGAAACAATCATAACACACACACCCCCCCCCTGCATTTGCATATTTTTATCATGCGCAAAGAGAGAGAGATCACATACCGAAGATATTTCAAAAGGAATGGATAATCGGAATCTTGATAGAGAACGTTTCTTCTGTGATCTTCCTCCGCTAAATGATGATCTGGTAGTATTCGAATAAGGATGTATTATAGTTCCTTCTGTCTTCCTTGGTGTTTTTTCCCCCGGTAATCAACGGGGCCCAAATGAGCTGGGTGTTCGCTTTACTTTATTTACTGTGTTTGTTTGTTTCTTCGTTCTTGCGGAACAGCTGGTGCATCTCGTAAGAAATTTAATCCGGGTAACATCATGATCTACCTGTTGAATACGTTAAGAGATAAATTAAATTACTTTATCGGAAGCGTTAGATTAATTTCAATAAATGTGTGATCGGATCAGTTTCACTTGATTAATCACGAACATACCGGTCTTAGATCTGAGACAATAAAATTAATGAGACTGAAAGAATTTTCTAACCCCTTACCTCTCTGAGTGAGATGCCAAGATGATGACATATGCCCTTTTAAATAGGCGGAGTTAGGGACATCTTATAATAAGATTTTTTTATATATCTTTCCATCAAAATGATATTATTAATTATAAGATACGAAATACCTCTCTCAGATACTAAATCGGATATTTTGACAGGGCCACCTAATATAAATTTTATTCCTTACTCGAATATTGGAATATATCCAAGATTCTCTCACTTGACCCCATGACACAATGTATAAGAGTGATAAACTTTATTTGGCCGAACTTGATATTCCTTGAACTATGGTATCCTCTCACTATGCACGTTAGGGAAACTTTATGAATGACTTGTTATAAGTCACTCATGTCCAAATTTATTATCCCGACGAATTAAACCTTAATGCGCAAGATTGAGGGAAATTCGCCACCTAGATAATACCGAAGAAGTTTTCAACGTAAATGAGCCTTTCTAAGCTACACATGTCGGTCATTTAACAAGTTAACCTTCCAATCTGACATATTTGGTCATTCGAGTTTAAGTTGTTGATCAAAATGGTTGAATTTTAAGGATCACCAAGTATGAAACAATCATAACACCAGGATCAACAAGTACGAAACAATCATAACACCACACTGCATATTTTTCATGTGCAGAGAGAGATCACATACCGAAGATACTTCAAAAGGGATGGATAATCGGAATCCTGATAGAGAACGTTCCTTCTGTGATCCTTTAAATGATGATCTGGTAGTATTCCAATAAGGATGTCTTGTATAGTTTCTACTGGGGAGAATTATATTGGCAGTTTTAAAAGTTTACCATTTCTCTTAAATTAGTCATCTAAATTTTAAAGTGACCATTTTAGTTCTAAATATTTGCTCAATTACACAGAAAGTTCTTTCCATTACTTGTCATTAGATTGCCGCTGACATGTCACTAACGCCGTTATTTCTTCTTATTTTGCAGTTAGTTCGTCTGACTTGGCACATGAGTTGGCATTTTTTTATATTAAACACATGACATGTCATCGAATCATGTAAAAAGACATTTTATGAGATCTTAAATAACATATCGCAGTCCCAACTCGAAAATTGTTCACTTGTTCACTATCAGTTGAACCAGATAAGTAGAGCTTGTCCAAATAAACCGTGTTGAAAAATGCCAAATCAGATATATATTACTACCACGTAAGATAAATTAACAACAGACAAGGATGGTTTAACGCCAGTAGTGACACGTCAGCAACATATCAAGAGCAAGTGACCGAATGGACTTAACATGTATAACGGAGAAAATATTTGGGACTGAAAAAACCATTTCAAAACTTAAATAGTTGACTTATGAGAAATGATAAATTTTTAAAATTACCGTTGTAATTCTCCCTTTTTGCCGTCTTTCTTGGTGTTCTTTTTAATTATTTATTGTGTTTCTTTCTTTGTTTGTTCGCTCTTGCAGAACAGCAGGTGCACCATGTGGTTATGCTTGGTCCTCCTTGGGTAACATGCCGTACACATTAACTATTGTCCAGACTGGCAACTGTTAGAATCGTTTTCGATCGTACTGATCAGGATGATACAGTCACGGGGGCAATCAGTAGCCATTTTTGACCGTGTCTAGTGTGTGTTTTCTAGGTTTGATCTTCAACCTTTTCGGAAAAGCAAGAGTGCCGTGTAGGTCTGGCACCGGTCATGAAGTGTTGAAGTAGCTCTTCTCCATGGTTGCTTTTCCACCGGTAAAGCAGTGTTTTATGAGACCAGGACCGGCCACTGATGGCGTCCGTTTGCCACCTCGAGTTACCTCTAAGTTTATTTTTCATAATCTCACTATTTATGAGCAAGTTCGATATGCTTGGCAAAGTAAATCAACTCGTCTATCAGAACGGAAAAGGTAGGTTGGCTGGAAATCCTTGTGGTAATGGAACTGGTCAAACGCCAGTAAATTCCTGAACGCGGTCTTGTTCTGTTAGTTATGGTGACGTGCAGGATCATCAAAAGCCGGCCTTGGAACTTGAAATCGAAAAGTTGGGTGCGGGAGACTTAGATGGAGTTCTCGAGCCTGCTCTTCGATAGATCAGGCAAGGCATCTCAAGCCCGTAGGTAGGCTTCCCAGACCGGTCGTTTGATAGTTTGCAGGAAGAATTAATGCTTCTCGACCCCGGCCACTTCGTCGACTGTTCATCAGCCATGTTGCTTGAGCTGGGGTAATCGATTAGCGGGCGAGTTACTCGAGTCCCTTTGTCTACTGCATACCATCAATGAACTAATCACCGTGCCGGTTGCTCGAACCCCTTTATCAACATTTTGATGGATACGAGTACTTTGACCTCAAACGTCGGTTCAACTACAGGCTCGATCTCTCCGACCAAGTCTTTCGTGTTTTATCCAAATCAGACAGCATATAGAAGCAGGAGATGATCATCAGTACTCAGTACAGATTCCCCACAAATACACAAATTCCCAATCACGGTTCATCCTTTCGACCACAGAACCAATACATCACAGCCGACTCCGACATGTCTACAAGCCATTGATTTCCGACCGATCTGCCTTTTTCTCAAGTTCTTCTCCTTGGACATAGTGCTGGAAAATTGTACAATTGGTACAAAACCTTTTGCAAATATAATGTTCTGGTACAAAAACTTTTTTTTATCACTTCATGTTACAAAACGTTTTCAAAAAGTAATATTTTGGTATAAACCGTTAAATTTTCACAACACCGTTATTAAGCTGATGTGACAATGTGATATGGACGCTCACTCAGCACACACCACGTGAAAATTTAGCTAATGTGGTACCATAAAATAATTTTAAATAATAATAATAATGAAAATAAGAATTTCAAAAATAAAAAATTAATTTTAAAAAATAACTCTCTCCCCCTCCTCCTTCCCACATAATCTCTTTTTTCACACGCACAAACATACAAATATATACATATACATATACATTCCTATTATCTCCTCTCTTATAGACACAAACTAGTGCCAAAACCCGTGCTATGCTGCAAGATGCAAGATTTTTTATTTTTTTCATATCTAGTTCGAAGAGAAGAATATAAAGATAAAGAAGATCGTTTATGAAAAATTAATGAGAAAAATGTTACAGAGATTCAATGTATTTAAAGATCGGTTGACTAACGAACTAACCACTATACCTGAATTAAAATGTTAAAAAACAATAACGAAAGAAAAAGATATAGACTACACTTTCTATTGGTTTCCGAGACAGTGCAAGAAAAGCCAAATTCATGTCGAACAAATATATAAATTTCTTCTCCACCATAGCATAATATACTGTAATGCTACACTCTTTCAAGTACCTATTCATTGCCGTCAAGAATGTCCAGAATACGCGTTGTTTATGGGATACTTTTTACCCTATTACATTATGACTTAATTTATTTCCCACATGAAAATGCATATTAGAAACCTTATCATTCAGAACTTGCAGAACGTACATTCTCTCTCTAAGAATGAATTCTTCACCAACTTGAATTGTAGCTTCTATTTTGTATTCTTTTAGTTTAATCAAGCTTATACATCCGTATAAGAGTGTAAGAGGCAGCAAGTCGTTCAAGGGGAATAATGGAGGTCATTGAAGTGCCCTAAAACGCTCAATATATTAGATCTAATAAGAAATATTTCACATAAAAGTAACAAAATTAGTATAATGGTGCAGGCCTGCGCTTCATGTTCGACATATAAGATAATAATAATGGGCTTATAAGATAACTAAGTACCACCACTTCCTAATAGGTTAGGCTTTTGGGTGGAAACTGGTACGATCTCTTGCAAGGCCTATTATCGATAATATAATATATGGGCGCCTGATCACACGGCAACCTCTGACATAAACCAGGCCCCATCTCCGATAATCCCCTCACTATCCGATAATCCCCTCACTGATGTAAGCTCGCAAACCCGACAGTCTCCTCTGACGTAAGGCTTTGGGGTTTGCGAGTTTACGTAAGTGAGGAGATTATAGGAGACAAATCCGGATTTACATAAGAAGTTACTGTGTGTTCAGACACTCATATATTATATTATTGATAATAGACATTACAAGACACTAGGTCAGTTTCCACCCAAAAGTCTAAGCGCTATCAAGAGATAATACTCAGTTATCTTATAAATCCATTATTATTGTCTTATCTCATCGATGTGAGATCTAATATTATTTTTGAAAAATAGGAAAATTATCTTATCTAATTTTCTCAGTTCGAATTCATAACTCTTATTCTACCTTTTTTCGTCAACTCACTTATGAAACTAAAATCGTAATTAGTTCTCATCCTGCTCTTTAGACGGCTTGGTTCATATAGGCTTGTCAAGCCTGAGTTTGAAATATTAAGCCCGATTGAACTCGAACTCAAGCTTACAAATCCCTAAACGAATTGAGCTTGAGACTAGGAAATTTGGACTCGGCTCGGCTCGACTCGTTTATACACAATCCAGAAATCTCTTATTTTAAAATCCAACATATATCACTGTACCGAATATACGTCACTTTTATCATCTCATGGTTAAATATTTCCAGCTAACTGTCCTCACATGAGTGGGTCACCTGTGTGTGAACTTGAATTGTACCAAAAAGTAAAAAAGATACCATACCATAATTCAACGACAAGTCCTTTCACTTCACATCAATAGAGAAAAAGCAACAATGGTGAGCGTGAAAACAGCAAGCTTCTTGTGTTCAAAATAGTACAACTCTGTTTTGTTTTTTTCCGGGAAATATTCTAAATTACAATGATTAGAGACGGGCATTGAGACCCTGTAATATCTGATTCACTCCTTTGTTTGGATGGGGTGAATGGAGAGGAAGGGAGGGAGAAAAATGGGGAAGTTGTGGAAAATATTTATCTTATTTTGATGTATCATAATAATGATAATGGTGGAAAAAATTAATTTTTATGCATATAAATAATTAATTAATAAGCAGATATACCATTATTTTTATACTACTCGTTCGAATTCATTTTTGATAAAATTTAAATTTTACACATTACACGTCATACAATCACATAAACCAAGGAAACTAACAATCCAAATGTAATATTGTTAGAATATTAATAAGATCAAAAGTGAGCAATATAGTTTATTGTAAAAATTGGTAGTTTCCTGTAGACTATAAAGCATTATATAACGTCTAGTTGCTTGACTCGTTCCCAACTAATGACAAACAACACTTATATTCTCAAAAATTAATTTCATATAGGGATAATCGGATAATTTTATTTTAAATAAATCTTTTATAAATTATTTCACCCCTTCAACCCCAATTCGGGGTGAAATGAAATTAGGTTTTGGAGGGGAATTGAAGTGGAAAATTCTCTTTCATTCTCTTTTCCTTCCAATTAAATTAGGTTACCGAAAAAGGTGAAATTTCCCCTCCATTACCTCATCCAAACATAGTGTAATATTCATTGTGTAATACACATATACAGTAAATATGTAAAGGTCAATCAAAATATATTTGGTTCCGCCCCCACATATTACATTTAAATCAGTTTTTATGAGCTCTTATATATTTATCGTGGATGTATCTTATTCATTAAATATTATCTCACAATATTTGCACACAATAACGTTATCAAACCACTAGAACAACAACTGAGTCTAGACAAACCCGAATAGAGAGTTCCAATTACTGGTTGGCAAGCCAATTCGCTTACAATCAATCAATTTTATGCATTTATTTTCTTTCTGTCCAAGTTTTCTGTCAATCTCAACAACACATATGTGAACTTCTTGAAAAGTGTAGATAGAATAGTGAATTCAAGTGTTTTCTTTACATTGATCTGATATACTTTGAAATAGTTTTGGAGAAGGGCGTGCATGTGACCTCACAATTTTTATTTTTTTGGGACCGTTTATGCCGTCAACACACTTATGGACTTTTTTTCTAAAAAATAATGAGGATTTTATCATCATTTAAAAAACGAGTACATGGTAAAATGTCCAAGAAAATAGAAAATTACAGGACCAGGAAACACAGAGAGATCCTCCAAGCTAACTACAAGGAAAATACATGTCGTAAAACACCAAATAGGTACAGAACATTTGTAGATGGCCAGCAATAACCGAGATCCTAATCACAACCGTTTGCCGAACTACATGGACCCCGGTGAAAATCGGAGAGAATGGATTCTCAAGTCATTTATCCATGTAGTTATCAATCATCTTATACAGACATTTAGAATAAATATCCATACAAGAGCAAAACAGACGGGTGTCTTGGATCGTATCCGGGCGCGTGCATGGTCCATTAACACCAAACCCTGCTTCTCTTCCATGTCCGTCTTCTCTTCCACCGGCTGGATGGATGGTTAGATCTGGTGGGATTAAAGTGGATCTGGATGAGATCTGGCCGAATCTTGTTCAGATCTTACTGGATTTGGTGGGATCGGAGACATGCATTTTTGAGAACCTTAGCAACTTATTGGATAACTTAGAAGGTTACTAAGGCGGCTTTTGGTTCCTGACAGTTCATGGTCATGATATGATCCAATGAAATGTATCTTGCCATTTATTCTGTAAAATATTATAATAAAAACTTTTATGTTATAAATTATAATTAATTGAAATAAAAAAATCTAACTATTCATAGATGTATAATAATATCTAAATTCGATGCAAACTTATCCTGGATATGTAATCATATGTTAAAATGCTCTATTTCCTACTCCATACATATAAAATTATCCTAAATAAATAACTAATGCAGTTGATCAATTATTCTAAAATATTCTATTTCCTTCTTTATCATATTTGTAATAGAAAGATCAAGTTTGACAGAAGTAAATATAGTAATAGCATTAAGGAAAAAAATTAATATTTTTGTAATTCATTGTTAAAATATATTTGAGAGAAGTAGGGCGGAGATGGGTATTTTGAAAAATCTTCAAGTTCATTCCACCAAGCTTGGGATGACCATTGCGTGCCAATATGATATTTTCTCCATTTTCTCTGCTCCAGCTGTCATTAACCTAACATGAGAAAGTGTTGTATGTAAGTGACAGTACTCACGTGTTATTACGTTTCAATAAGATTCAGTTATTTTTAGAATTATTTTACTTTTATTTTTATGATTTTATAAAAAAATCTAAAAATAACTGAATCTTATTAGTTTGTGATAAAAGGGACACGAGAAGTTTTATGGGTGAGATCGAATCCAGGACTTTTAGATTATAGGGTAAGAGCAGTACCAACTGTACTAAACTTTATTTATCATATTAGGCCTTTTACTAAAATGATTAGCCTTCAAATTCCCCCTTGAAGGACCCCATCTCCTCCTTACTACTTATACTTTTTTCATTTATAAAAGTCGAATTCGATACCTTATTTAAAGAAAAAAAATTTTACCATTTTAATTGACTCACAGTAATTCATACAAACATTATTTTATTCTCCTGGATCTCGCTATTATATGTCTCAAAATATATAGCATTGGCGAGGAATCTTTTATACCTTTAATGACATGAAGAGACAGGAAAGGGACAACAAAGGACATAGATAGGACAATCCTTCCACCATGCAGTGCCACGCCAAGTTCTTTAATTAATTGGTCTTCCTTTTCTAGTCATTGTTTATAATATGACTGAACCAATATCAATAAACAAGCCCACTTTAATTATTATTTTGGTGGAATCGTTATATTGTCAAGTCGCAAATCAATTGACTGGTAAAAGGAAAAGTTGTAAATCGATTAATAAGTGTCTGGACACAATTCTTACCACAAATGTTGAATGATTAAACGCGGAAACGATATCTTATTATATATTGCCATTTGGGTTATTTTGAGTCTGAGTGTTTTTACATTTTAGAGAAAACGTTTAAAGTGTCGTAAATTTTTTTGGGTAATGGGCGAGTTTGTGAAGTTCATGAATTCCAATTGAACAGTTTAGGAAGTATTAAGGCATCGAATTGAGGGTGTATTAAGGTGCCATTAATTGGCATTAGGGGAGCTTGCATTAATAAGGGCTCTAAATGCACGATTTAGCCTTTTAATGGCCCTATTCAATGCATTTAGGACCTGTTCAGATCTTTAATTTTCAGTTCACTGCTATTCAAGAAATTGTAACTGTAACATGTCTCGACGATCAATATAATTTTATAATATTGTATTTTTCGATTTGATTATTGTTTATTTTTATACTACAATATTTGTAGCACAATTTCATGTCGAGAAAAAAAAATATTCAACTTGTAATTGTGGCCATCCGAGGTTACTTTATTCGTATGATTAACATATACATACCAACGTTTTCTCTTGAAACTAAAATATAAGTTCAAATGCAGTTTAGAGGGAAAGAGAGGGAAGGGTGATATAAAGAAATTATATGCATCAAATACCTAGTTGAAGCTAATTAATTCGATGACAAGAGAAAGAGGGAAATAATAATATTAGTAAAGATTGATGAATGGCTAGTTATGTTCGGCAAATCTACAATCATACAGTTTCGTTTTTCACTGAATGTAATGGCCGTAAAAAAAATAAGACAAGTTCATGAAAATGATGGGAAATATAAAGCAAATACAGTCTGCTAATGTACTTTTAATTCATGAAACAAGGAAAACAACTACAAATTTTTTTTAAAGAAAGTTTCTGGTAATTAAGTTTGGACGTAAGCAGTGATCCAATTTGAAAAACAATTTTAATAGTAAATGGATTAATTCTCTTGAAATTTTTAATTGCGAGGAAAGGTTTCCAATGCCTCGTTTAATTATTTATTAGGGTAAATAGTTCAAATAATCACGAATTTATGAGTAAATTTCACATTTTACAATAATTTTTTGTGTGTATAAAACGGTCAATAACTTTTAGTAACAGAATTATATAAAGTTTTATTTTGTACCAAACAATTATATTATCAATTTTTTTTATACTTTCGGTGCAATTTATTATACAAATTTTAGGAGATAATCTGAGCCTTATTTGCTACTTTTTCAATCTCTGATCAATGTCGTGAAATAGATCCTACATCGAAGAGATAAGAGTTCGAAACCTGGTTTAGAAGATAATTTAGTACTGCCATCTAACAACTTAGATATTTAGTTGGAAAAAATCACAACTTCTTGTAGACTCATGTGGAAACTTTACATATATAGTATCTGAGCCAGTTATCATATGGGTTCACACCACGCCAGTCCAAGGCTGGAAGAAAAACACCATGCTCATGGCCATTTTATACCCTGAGGATGGAACAGAAAACCCACCTCAGTGGTCAGTTGCCTCATTCGTCCGAGTACGGAAGGAAAATATTTAACTCAAGGTCAATTGTTGAGGACAAATGTTAAGAACACGTGTCAAGTATGAATACATTATCACGTGAGGACGCGGCATTGAAGAATGACTCTCAAATCCACCCATTACACCTCTTCGAATTTGATACCCTGATATTTTCTCTCTCTTTACAGATGGGGGTGGGTCTCGGTTTCCTAAGCAGCAGTGCCTGTAGACCAATTAAAGAACTTGGCATGGTATGGCATGGGGGAAGGATTACTTATCCTCTTTGGATCCCTTCCCTGTGTTGTCAGTGATCTTATCAAAGGTATATATGATTCCTTATCATTGGGGAAAGCTAGAGCCAATGCTCTACATATTTTGAGACAGTCGCATGATTTCAGGAGATTAAAATAATCTTGCATATGAACTTTATTAAGGGATCCTTTAGCAACGAATCTTAAATTAATTGGTCGAGTCAAAGAGCTTATGTCAATAATTTTTAGAAAATTGAAAGGTACGCGTGCTTATGGGTTGGAAAGGAGAAAGTCTTCAGTGAAACGGTCATACCACGTAGGCAATGCTGACGTGATATATTCGTCCAATTAGAATTCACCATTTATATATCTTTCCATTTAGGGTTCACCATTTATTAGGTTTTTTTAGTAATTGTTT
>JAOYND010024812.1:0-12201 GCA_025802135.1 Lagerstroemia fauriei | reverse complement strand
TAATATATAGTCTATTTAATCCCTTCATTTCCTTTCATGCTGCGGTGAGTGAGCTTACTGTGTAAATGGAAAGTTAACATCTATAATAATGAACTTCGAGAAAGTTCATAAATCACTTTATAAATTTCATTCGATTTTATTTATTTTTTATTGAATTATCTTATTTCATTCCCTTAATTCATTTTCATACTCTCCTGTTGAATTTCTGTCACTTGATTAAGGTTTCCTTTAATGATGATCATCAGTGGCACATACAGGGAACCAACCTAGCCCTAAGACTTCTGCAACATCTTTCTTCTTCATCTCTATCATTACCTTTTATAAAGTTAATGACGTTTGGATTGGATTCTTTCAGGACTTTAGGCACCTCGGCCTTTTATGGCGTTCTTGCACAAACTGAGAATCTCTCCACGATAATAGGATTGTTAATCGCAGTGTCAATCGATAGTCCCTTGGTCTTGTGAAAGGTATATGTATACATTCATGTACTCATAAACCGAAATTCCAAACAAATCCTCATCTAGATTCTTAAATCTTTTCTAATGTTCTCCGGTGATGGTCTTGAATATACTTAATCGGTTGTTCGTATTGAAAGTTATGAAGGGATAAAGAGGGAAAAGTTATGAAGGTATGAGAAAATTCTTAATTTGATAATAAAAAGTTAACAACCCTCCAATATTCCATATTCCTATTCTACCGATTTAAAAAAAACTAGGGAGGGACAAGTATTTTAATCTAAATTAACAGACATTTTTTAACTTTTTATTCGTAATTTAACTTTTCACCTCCTATAAATTTCTTCGATCTGAGATATATATTGGATATATAAAAGACTTGGATTTTGAACCAATACCGAACTCAAAAATTTAACCATAAACTTACCGGTGGTGTAATAAATCTCTTACATTCTTTGGATCTTCTTATACAATCTTAAATGTGAGATTATATCTCTCAACAGGAGAATTGAATCATGAGATTCGATATCAGGTGTGCCAGAGTTAATCATACGGATAAATGCTTGGAAACTTCATAATAATAAAAAGGGAAAGAGGACACAATAATTTAATTATACTTATAACATAAATACTCGATCTAAATTTCTGGACTGCTCCTTGCCCGAGCTCTTGTTCAATGAGCTGGAGGAAAATACTGGATCTCTATGGTTTCACTAGTGCTTTTGTACCCTACAAAGTTGATGCTGGATATACTATCTCGTTCTGGTATCATCCTTAGCTCCCTTATGGCTCACTCATTCATTATTACACGAGAGATCTACACTGCTTTCCTCATATAAAGCCTATGACTTATGTTTCTGAGATCCTCCGCGAAGGAGTTTGGATTCTTCCCAAAACATCGTAGCATCTCTTATTTATGATATGATTAGGGCATCAACTCAATCGAGGCATGATTCTGTACTTTGAAGTGGTTCCCCAAATTTCACTATATCAAAGGCATGGAGTCCATCAGATAGAAGAAACCTGATGTAATATAGCATTAACTAATATGATTTTCTTATCATATTCCAAGGGTATTTTTGGGTTCGAAATCGAATGATAGGAAGTATGATAAGAAGCAATTGCTGAAGAAAAATTAGGTAGCCAATGTCTCAAGATATCTTTCTCATTATCCCCTTTTCATGGATAAATTGTTCATTTAAATACAAATAAAGTAATGCAGTTATTCAAGCGAGATACCTGAAAATGGGGCTGGAAGTGGGTCGTCGTGCGCCCCTATGTCAACTGCCACGAGATCAGCTCCTTGTGAAGCACGCTAGACTTCTGGCCCAGCTGAAGGTGGGCTTAGGCCTGTCATCGGCCCAATAGACATTCGGGCTTCAGTCCAGCAGTCCCATCACTTGCCCCGAGTTTTACGCGTTTAAGGATGCGGGAAATTGATTTGAATTTCGAAAGAAGGGTCGGATGCTCAAACGGCAAGGAAGGACGCCACCCTTCCTTTCCCGAGGTCACGCTGCCGCTTCCATGGGCTTTAAAAGGGGGCTCCAGCAAGCCATCGTCCTTTCCACTCTTCCTATTCGTTTCTTCTACCTTAGCATCTCTCCCTACCTGTCTGTCGAAGTCTTACATCGATGGCGTCTTCAAGCCGGCCTGTGTCTCCCCCGCGTCTCCAGTGAGGGTGAAATCTTTGAGAACAAAATCAGCCCTTCTCGATTCCTTACGACTCTGAAGCTAGGGAGGATCTGTGCTGACTTCTCGCCCAGGTTTCCCGTTGACGGTGAAGGGCCCACTGAACCTCGTCCGGGGGAGCTCGCCATCTTCTCTGACAAGATTAGGGCCGACCTTCGATGGCCTCTAGTAGATCCAATGACCACGATGTTGAAATATTACTGTATAGCACCGGGTCAACTGTCTCCCACCTCTTGGCGTGTCTGGGCAGCCTTTTATATGCACTGTAAAGAGCATAGGATCCCTCATAGTAGGTTGTTGTTTAGATATTTCTATATGTTGAACCAGAGATTGGAAGAGGGACGCGGAAGGACTCTTTCTTCTTCATGAGGGACGCAAAAGGCTAGAAGTGGCGCGGTGATCCCCAGCAAGAGTTCCACGATGGCGACCCTCAAGGTTCCTTGAATGGTGAGCAATGCAGCTTGATAGGGAGATTTCAGGGCGTGAAGATAGACGCCCGTCAGATAATCACAGAAAAGAACTTGCACCGTTGTGGCTTGGTATTTGAGACTCCATGGAAGTGGAGTGTGGATGCGGATACGTGCGGCCTGCCCAAAGAAATTTTGGTAATTTCTGATTCTTCCTTGCTTTTGTGTTTCAGATAATGGGGACTGGGCCTTCTCATTCTTGAAAACGTGGTAGTATAGGTGAAGGCGTTTGAAGGATCCCGAAAGAGAAAGTAGGATGACGATGAAGATGAGGATGACGGGGAGGATGTCCTCCCGATTTCCTCTCCCCCACCTCATCCTGGCTGTGCAACAACACGAAGTAGGGAGGCGTCTGAAATTAGGGAAGCAAGTCCAGTGGTGGCGCTGGTCAGGAAACCATGCAAGCTACGGATAGAGAGTAGTGATGCTAAACTCCTCGTCCCCTACTCTAGAACGAGCGCTAGACACCGCGGCTGCTGAGGAGGTAGAGGAGCTCGAGGACGCAATAGGTGGTGTACCCGATGCTGCTGGAGCCATGCCTAGCTCCACTGAGGAGGTGATGGATGAGGCGCCTAAGATTCCTATTGAGGGAATTGATGGGGCGGCAACGAATGAGGTAAATACGACAAGCTTACATCTCTTATAGCTCAATAGGTGATATGTTGACTTCTACTACAAGAGACAGATCTTTTGACCACCCTCTCCTCAGGGAGAAGAGGGAGAAGGGCTCTGAGCGATCTTTCTACCCAACTACACCTTGGGGAGGAGTTATTGGGCTTTCAAGATGAGCTACCCCCATCTAGTCCAGGGAAGATCTCTACTCTCACGCTCGCTACTACTCCTTGATGGTAAGCTCTAAACCATGCAAAAAACATGCAAAACATGAACAACTTGCTCTCCTTTATCCTTTCTTTCTCCCTTCTTTTCGATCAGAAATGTCGTTGTGTTTGTACCAGGGAGCCATATGCCCTTCATGGTGATGGACGCATGGGATCAAGAGCATGCTCGGTCCCTGCGCTAGCGGGGGAGGTCAAGCACCTGAAGAAGAGGAAACATCAGCTGAAGAAGGAGCGCCGGGAGCTGCGAGCTAATATCCTAGATCTCAAGTCCCAGGTAGTCGCGCAGAACAAGGAGATCGACGCTACATGCTCTGAACTGGAGGCGACGCTAAAGAGGCTGACAATGGAAGAGCAACAATCATGCAATGAGAAAGAGGCGCTCCAGGCTCAGTGCACCGCTAGAGAAGAGGCCCTTTGCTACCAATAGTTGACAGAGAAGAGGACCTTGCAAGCTCAATGGACTTTGGAGAAGGGGGTCCTCCAAGCGCAGGTGCAAGAGGCATCCAAGGCGCTTGCAGGGGCCAATGACGCTAGGACTGTCGAGGTGGAACGTGCAAAGCTAGAAGCAGTAGAGATGTTCAAGAAAAGCGACACTTTACACAAGTATTAACTCAGCATAGTGGGAAGGCCTTGGTGAACTCCCTCAGAGCTATTCGCAGTGACTTGAAGAGGCTGCAACCTAAGGTTGACCTACCTCGATCCCCAGCTTCAGCGCATTGCAAAGGCTCGACGCGGCGCGAGCAGCTTCCCTTGCACCCACAAGGCAGGAGAAGTCCTTCAAGTAGACTTAAGTAGCCCCCCCATGTAAATTTCCACCTGTACATCAACTTTCTAGCAATGAAAAGAGATTCCTTTTGTGTTGCACTTTTGTTTGCCCAGTAAGTGTTCTCGACTAAGGTGATATTCCTCCGGGCTTAAGCAGCATTACAACCTATTAAGGCGTCGCCAACACTGACGCCTAAATATCAAATGCTATATCGCTTGATTAGTGCCCTGTGCGCTTTAACCCACACAGTACGGTTTATCACTCTCCACCGAGTGCCTTATTGGCTTGGCATGATTAGCACTTCATTGTTTCTCACAGTCACGCCAATGATAAGAGTCGTGTGTGGACATGGTGTACTAACTGCTTCAGTAACGTGTAGTAGCGGCACCGCTTTTAGCTCTAGTGTCTTCTAGCATGCCCCTGTGTCAGAGGTTTTTGACGCTTATTAGCGTGCCCCTGAGTCACAGTGGTCTTTGCTTTGAATGTGCCTTGGGGACCGAGGTCTTTGTCACTTATTAACATGCCCCTGGGTTGCAGAGATCTTGGTTTTGAATGTGCCTCAAGGTCCGAGGTCTTAGATGCTTATTAGCATGCCCCTGAGTTGCAGAAGTCTTGGTTTTGAATGTGCCCCAGGGCTTAAGGTCTTTGACACTTATTAGCATGCCCCTGGGTTGTAGAGATCTTGTTTTGAATGTGCCACAGGGCCTGAGGTCTTTGACGCTTATTAGCATGCCCCTGGATCGCAGAGGTTTTGGTATTTAATGCTTTTAGGGTTTTTTAAATATAGAGGGAGAGAAAGCAGTGTGGTTTGGTGGTGCTGGTTATGCAACAAATGTCTAGCTTTGGATTAAAATAGACAAGAAGTTGAAATCTAGACGAGTACATAGCAAAGAAACCCCTAATGAGCGAGGAATTCAATAATAAATTTTTTTCAGCACCTCCGCGTTGAAGGTATGTGGCAACACATGCCCCTCCATGTCCTGGAGTATGTAGGTGCCTAGTACGGTATTCCCACGATGCGGTAATGGCCTTCCCATTTGGGTGAGAGCTTGTCTATCCGGTCCTGATGTGAGAACTTGTTCAACAGTAGGACCAGCTCAGCTACAAGGAATTGTCTTGAACGGACTTTTCGGTTGAAATAGCGTGCAGCTGCGCGTTTGGCTTTGTCCATGTTCTTGAGGGCCTGAAGCCGCTTCTCCTCAAGGAAATCCAAGTCATCTCTGTGAGCCTGGTCATTACTGTATTCGTCAAACGTCGCGATCCGGTGGGTTGCATGGGCCACCTCCACGGGAATTACCACTTCAGCCCCATATACCAGGGTGAAGGGGGTTTCCTCAGTAGCAGCACGAGGAGTCACCCTATACGCCCACAGCTCGTCTACCCAGCTCCTATTGTGAGCTAATAGCCTGGAGCATAACCCATGCAGCAGGGTTTGATTGGTGACTTCTACCTGGCCGTTTGTCTGGTGGTGAGAGACGGACGCAAAGCGATGTTCTATATGGAGCTCCTCACACATGTCTTGGAATGCGCACCCTGTGAATTGTGTACTGTTGTCAGAGATGATGACGCGTGGGATCCCGAAACGGTAGACCACATGTTGATTGTACCCTAAATAAGCATCCATAAAGTTGAGGAGTTCATACCCTGCTGCGGCATCAACTAGCTGATCTATCTTGGGGAAAGGGTAGGCATCCTTGGGGCAGGCCTTGTTTAGATCGGTGTAATCCACACACATTCTCCACTTGCCATTGGCCTTTCGCACCAAGACATTGTTTGCCAAGCAAATGTGGAAGCGAACCTCTGAAGTAAAGCTTGCGGCAAGGAGATGCGCTACTTCTTCTCGGACGGCCTCGCGGCGCTCTACCCCCATTGCTTGGCGCTTCTGGATTATTGGCCTCGTGAGGGGGTTAACCACGAGGCAATGGGAAATGACGTTAGGTCTATACCTGGCATGTTTGCCGGTGTCCAAGCAGATAAGTCAGAAAATTCACTCAGCAACACCGATAAACTTTCCTTACATGCGGGACTTAGGTCGGCGCCAATCTTAACTTGATGCCCCAGTGCGAGAGAGATTTCTTCCAAGGCCTCAGCAGGTGTGGGATGCTTGGCTTCGTTCCTCGAGTCCAACTCGATTTGTAGCATCTCCCGTACCCGCGCCTCTTTTAGCGCCACTAGGTGGCAATGCTTGGCCAATTGATGGCTGCCATGGACAGTACCCATTCCCTTCGCAGTGGGGAACTTGACCATCAGATGGTATGTTGAGGGTATGGCCCAGAGCAAGTTTAGGGTCGGCCTACCCATGATAGCGTTGTATGCCGAGGAGACGTCGACAATGAGAAAGGTGGTCATGCAACGTGTGGTCATGCCGTCAACCCCTAGCTGGAAAGACAATGCTACGACGCCTCAAGGATACACCGACCCTCCATTGAATCCAACGAGGAGTGCATCCATCAAAATCAACTTTGCCTCGTCAAAGCCCAACTTCTTGAATGCCTCGTAGTAGAGCACGTCCGCAGAACTGCCATTGTCCACTAGAACCCCTCTCACCTCAAATCCGCCTATGTCAGTGGCAATCACTATGGCCTCATATGCTGCCGATGTAGGCACTAAAGCAGCATCTTTCTCTGTAAACATGATCGAATAATCAAGGTGGGGATCGAGACATTGCATTATCTTAACTGACCGCTTAATCCTGGTGCCATTGGCACCAGTGATAACGTGGATCGTCCCCCGATTTGTAGGTTGGGGGGCTTCGTGTTCTGCTGACTGGCCCCTCCGTGGCGCGGGGTTGGCGAAGTTGAGCGCCATTCATCAGTATCGTGGCGCCATGTGTTTTTTCTATGTGGCCACCTTACATACTCCTGAAGGTGGCCCTCTTGGAGCAATCGCTCCATTTCGAACTTCAAATGCCTTCAATCTTCCATGTCATGCCCCGTGGCTTTGTGATAGCGACAGTACTTATCCATTTCGTGTCCTAGTGCACCCTTCGTTTTGAGGGGTATCCTTATTAAGCGCCGCTTTTTACCTTCAGCCAGTACTACCGCTCGCATGACTAGCAGGAGGTGAACTTCTCCCTTTTGGCACAGGGGCTGCGGTCCTCGTGTCTTCCTGAAATGTCTTTCCTTTTAACCTTCTTCCTTCTCCAGTCGGCCTCCTCAAAGGCCATGAAACGCTGAGTCCGCTCCGCTAAGTCAGCAAAATCACTTGGCGGATCTATAATCAGATTTTGACAAATTCATCATCGCGGAGCCCTCTTTGGAATGCCGACATCTTTTCTTTTGGCGTGAGGTCATCCACCTCCGCTGCTACCTTAACAAAGTGTTCGTACCTGTGGCAGAGGGACTCCTTCTCCCTCTGTTCCATGCCGAAGAGTTCCATTAGGGTGCGCTTAATCCGAAGGGAGCCTGCAAAACATTCTAGGAATCTTTCTTTTAGGGTCACAAAGTTAGTTATGGACCTGGGCTCTAAGGAATAGAACCAATCCGCAGAAAGGCCTTTGAGCATTCCCGGGAAGAGGAGATATTGAATTTCATCAGTAGCGCCCCTTCCTAGTAGGGAGTTGATATGAGTGTGGAGGTGATTGTAGGGGTCAATCCTCCCATCATAAGCGGCAATCTGGGGGACCTTAAATTTTGGAGGAGCATCAACTCCTGGATTTCGACGGAGAACGGGCTGGTTACATCCTCCTGAGCTGCAGGGAGCTCGTATCTCCGACGGATATTCACTTCCAAGGCCCAAGCGACCCTATCCTCCATCAAGCTCTGCACCTCGTGGGCCATCAGGGGATTGCCCGATTGGGCTGCAAAGTCGAATATTGGGGCAAGTCTTGAGTTGAGCTCTTCAGCCGCAGGGTGCGAAGGGAGCGCTGCTCCGGATGTGTCTCCAGCCCCTTCCTGTCATTCGCTTAAGTGCCTGGGCACGATTGCTTTCACCAAGGCGGCGATACGTTGCTCGATGAGCTGTTCCACTACCAAGCAGGTGTGATGGGGGAGGTCCTCCAAGAGGCGATCTTGCTGTAGGTCATCCCGACCTGTCGCGAGGGGATTGTGGGCTTGGTCCGACAATTGTGAAGGATTCAGTAGCTGTGGGGGTTCTAGGAGAGGTGGATTGCTGGCTGAACTTGTCGTTGCTCGGTTGCTACGGGTTTGATCGATTCCCACAGACGGCGCCAAATGTTGGGTTCGAAATCGGATGATAGGAAGTATGATACGAAGTAATTGCTGAAGAAAAATTAGGTAGCCAATGTCTCAAGATGTCTTTCTCATAATACCCTTTGTCATGGATACATTGTTCGTTTATAGACAAATAAAGTAATGCGAGATCCCCGAAAAATGGGGCTGGAAGTGGGTCGTCGTACGCCCCTATGTCAACTGCCACGAGATCAGCTCCTTGTGAAGCACGCTAGACTTCTGGCCCAGCTGAAGTTGGACATGGGCCTGTGACTGGCCCAATAGACATTTATACTTCAGTCCAGTAGTCCCATCAAGTATCTTTCCTCTCGTGACTTGCTCTTCAGGACTAACTACTGTCTAAGGCCCGTCCCAAAACTTGAGAATATCTTGAAAATGACTCTTGTATTGTGCATCAAGTCCGGAGACACGAGATCAACTGTTCTTTGATTGCTCCTTTTCTAGACAGGTTTTGTGTAGATTCTTTTCGCTTCAAACTATTTATTAGTCTGCCCATGTATGGGCTCAGGGACTTGCAGTCGCTATTTCTTGAAAGGGAAAGAGTCTTGACTCCATTATCAAGAGATTGATATGGTCTTGTGGCATATCAATATTCGAATTTTTCAATCTTGTGAGAGGGCCCTTATACTACTTTTGAGTAATTATAAATTAGGTAAGTTACAAGGTTACTTTCTATTAAAGGCCCGGAGACAAAGATAGGTTTCTATTCTTTTGTTTCTTTTCTACAATTCAGAGATTTTGCATAATACTATAACCTTAGTATAGTTAGTTTCAATATAATTTACATTTTTCAAAAAAAATTATGACATAACTATTTTTATATTGTTAAGTTTCCACTTATTTACTTATTAATACTATCCAAATAATACCACTAAAGACAGACGGTGATTTAATAATCTAAAACTTACTTTAACATGATTTGGTGAGGTCAAGATCTCAAATTCGAGTCTGATTCTAAGCAAAATTGCTAGAAGGGATTCCTTGAGTCTGTCATTAGCGAACACTGATTTCTTGAATGATACTAGACATTTATTAATACTACAGTGACAGAACTAGTGCTAGTACTGATTATTCAATTATTTAGTGAGAATGGCTAGTTGATCAATATTACTATTTTTTTATTTAAAGGAAAAAAAACCTACTCAACAAATGAACATGGAGGATAAGAAAATGCCACCAAAAATTTCTCCTCTCTCCTAAACTCCCTGGGAGAAAGTCTTGTATGTATATAACGATATTATCATGTGAAAGTACTTAAAGGAGGACACAAATCAGTAAAATTCAATTATTCTTAGAGTTACTTTTAATTAGCCTAGTGTAGCACACACACAAGAATCACTTCTCACGGCTTCCCTTAGGATGGAACTCGGACATAAAAGTCCTCCCCCAATTTCACTTGCTTTTGATCCAATAATTTTGAAACTGTTTGAATCCCAAAAGCCAATCTAAATCTAGGATCCACTCCTGAGAATGGAATTATCTTGCGATTTTTTTTCAATGTATAAAGGAAATACATAATTCTAAAAGTAGATAGAAAGAAGAATGAATAAAGGGATGTAGAGAGTCCTACTATAAAAATTGAATTCAAGTTCTTTTCATATGAGATCGAGGACTTCTGAATATCGCGTCTCCAGATACAATTTGTGTAACTAATAGGGGAGAAATTAATTAGAAGCCATTTGCATGGAGAGAGCCTTTCTATATAGCGGGTATAACACGAGATATTACTTACTTAGTATTAGAAATTGATAAAATTCAATCATTTTAATTTTTAATAAGATCTTAAAAATAAAAAATAAAAAAAATTAAATTTTATTAATTTATGTACATCATATAAGTATTATCTCAGAATATACTTATTACGTATAAGATTTTCTCATTTGCATGATGATGAGAGAAGACGGTGGACTTACTGCTCCGCTTACAGTTGGGTGGCCATGCAAGAGCCAACACCTGCTTCTCATGCACACATTTTCAGCCATTACTCTCTGTACAAGTCAAACCGCAGTTGGTGACATGTGTCGGCCTTGGCTAGTAAATAGACATTCAAAACACACACCCATACACACATTATATATAACTGTGTTCTCAGAAGGCGTGCGGATTTTGCTGGTCCTAGGAAGATTTGAATTTTAGATGAAAACGATACTTTATATTTTCTTTACGTTCCGTCCAATCCCTTAGGGTTGCGAGGATGGCCTATTATAAGTAGTAATATAAGTACTTGCGGAGAGTAAGACGGCAAGAATGCTTATGAAAAGCTAGCAATTTGCTCTTCTGCATCCACACCAGCATTTATCAGCTTGCTTATCGTGTTACTTCGAGATGTGAATCTGCTGGTTTAAATCAATCACCTTATTAACTGAAATAGATATAATTCGCAGATGACACTAAATAATAAAAAAATAATTGTTACACAAAACAAATCTAATCACACTTATACAATATAAAATCATACTATAACAGTGCAAAATTAAAAAAAAAAAAGAAATACTCAAAATCAACATGGATGAGCACAGTAATACTAACGGCAGATCAAGTTGAGTCTTGTGATAGTTATAGTGTTTTAAAGATAGATCCCATCCCTCCCAGCTGTATTGAGGTAACAAGGATCTCTGTTTCCCATGATACGACGAGTCACAGAGCTAAAACTCGGGAAAATCATGGGCAACTATAAGAAGAAGTCTCAATTCAAGAGAGGTTACAAATGCAACGTTCATCGCACCCTTCCCATAGCGACATTCATGTATAGATAACGTGCTCACGTACGAGTGTAATTCAATGGGATTTGTGAAGGGGTCGATGCGAGCGTACATTGAATAATTTATCTATTATTATATTATATATTATATCAATTATTATTTTAAGGGAAGACCTCCCTTTTTGGTGTCACTTTTTTCTTTCCAATTTTACTCATTGTACATAAAAATTGATATTTTTTAGACCATTAGATTGGAATGAAATAGGGGTATGATTGTAATTTCATCTGTATAACTACCCACTCTCCATCCTTTTTTTCTCCTATTTAAAACACACATCTCCTCTCTTGCCAAATTTATTTTTCTTTATGATAATTTATTTTATTTCTTGCATTTTAGTTCTCATTATTTTATCAGTAATTCTTTTCAATTGTGTATGAATAGATATTTATATTAATTTTTATTGAGATAACACACACCGTGCATAGCACGGGTAAGCGTCTTGTATTACTTTAAGAGAAGAGATCCCTTTTTGGTGTCACATTTTTTTTTTCCAAAAATGCCCTTTGTGCATATAAATTGAAATATTTCTAACACTTAGATTGCAATGAAATAAGATCATGATCCTAAATTTGATATATAAACAACTCACTTCTCTCCTACTTGACATTCCATCCCTCTCTCTCCACTTTTTTTTCTTTTCAATATATTCTTTTCAATATATTTATTATTAATTTTTATTTTTACAGCCAACAATTATAACTATCTAATTTAAAAATTAAGCATATATACTTAAAAATTTAATTATAAATAATTACTCCATTAAATCACAAATATATATTTCTAATAATTTTTATTGAGATAACATATACTGTGCATCGCACGGGTAAACCTCTAATTTATATTAAGGCTATTAAGGCCACATCCTTTATATATAAACCACTCTAAATCTCTCCATCTTCTTAATATATATAGGACTGAGTTTTCCATCTTCCCCTTTATGAGCTCATTTGGGCTTCATTATTTGTAAACTTTACTTAATCCAATTCTTTCTTATAAATCTAAAGCCCATATCTCATATGAATTTATTTGACCA